>APFE030221325.1:40909-69141 GCA_000404065.3 Pinus taeda
TTAATAATGTTTTTTTGCATGGTATTAATATAAAAAAAATAAAAAAATGTTTTATTTGTTTACCATACCTCTCGTTTATTTATGTTTTGATTAATTTACCATACCTTTCATAAATACAAGGTGACTTATGTTGTAAATATAAAAAAATGTTTTATTTGTTTACCATACCTCTCGCTTATTTATATTTTTATTAATTTACCATACCTCTTTTACAAATATGGTATTTGGCCCATAGGTTCACTTAAATAAAACCTCTTTCTTGAGCCTTCATAAATAGAACGAGGGTTATGGACTAAATATAGAAAGAGTTTTTATTTATTTACCATGCGTGCAGTTTATTTATATTTTTATTTATTTACCATACCTTACAAATATGGTATTTGGCCCATAAGATTCACTTAAATAAAACCTCTTTCTTGAGCCTTCATAAATAGAATGAGGGTTATGGACTAAATATAAAAAGAGGTTTTATTTATTTACCATGCGTCTAGTTTATTTATATTTATATTTATTTACCATACTTTGAGTAAGTATAAAAAGACTTTTTATTTATTTACCGTACCTCCACTTTACTTATATTTTTATTTGTTTACACCCTTGCATGTATATAAGGTGACTTATGGAGTAAATATAAAGAAATGCTTTATTTATTTACCATACCTCTCATTTATTTATATTTTTATTAATTTACCATACCTCTTTTCTAAATATGGTATTTGGGCGTTTGGCCCATAGGATTCACTTAAATAAAACTTATTCTTGAAAATGGGCGAATGGATTCACTTAAATCAAACCTATTCTTGAAAATGGGCGAATGGAAGGTTGTAACTCCTAATTTCAAGGGTTAAAATTACCTTTTTTACCCTCTCCCTTAAAATAAGGTGGGCTATTTGAGGTGATTTGTAAAAATGTACTATGATACAAAATATTCGCCCACTAAAAATTTAAAACCCCTTGATTTCGCCAAAGGGCGAACATTTGCCCCTAAAATCACCCCTACACCTACTTTTCTTATGACAACTTAAACTATGTGAGTGACTCAGAGAGGACTCCATTTTCTCAATATGGAAATGCAGGGTCTTACAACCTTATTCACACAACAATTTGAATATATTTAACCTAAAGAAGGGTACATACCCTACTCCTTCCAAACTTTTCATATGACTTCTAAGAAACTAACACTTATTTTTAATTATTTAATCCACTTACCATATACTCTCTCTTGTTTGCACCCACCTAATATACAAGAACTCTTAAATGTTTTCAATACAACTAAGTTAATAGGGCATGCTTCTTTCTTACACTTAAATATTTTCAATACAACCTAGTTAATAACACGTGTTTCCTTTTCAAATTCAAAAAGTACAACATGTCTACCTCTATAAACTCACAACAAAATCATTGCATCGAAAAGTATTCTTGAAATTAGATTATCATTAAATTATTATTATTATGATAAATACAGCAAATATGGAAGAAATGTTTTGAAACATAACCATAAAAGAAAGGGTGTTAATTTTTCAAATACAACTACAAACTTATTAAATAAAATATTATATTTATTATTTTCCAGGGAAATTTGTTTTAGCATTTTTGAAAAATTTCAACATTAATTTTAATGTACAAAAGCCCTTCCAACTCCAATCTTCATTTATGTTCTAAAGAAAGTAATATATTTTCACTTTTCACAAGGTGAGAGGTTTTCACTTTTCACATTTTAATGTACAAAATCCCTCCAAACTCCAATCTTCGTTTATGTTCTGAAACAAGTAATATATTTTCACTTTTCACAAGGCAAGAGGTTTTCACTTTTCACATTTTAATGTACAAAAGCCATCACAAATCCAATCTTCGTTTAAGTTCTAAAACCAGTGATATATTTTTATTTTTCATAGGGTCGGAGGTTCTCACTTTTCACAGGGTGGGAGGGAAAAAAAGATTGAAGGGACTTGTAAATTAACGTTTTACCAGTAGCAGAATCAATATCAAACCCCATCTTTGGATATTGAGTCCAATAGTGGTGCACACGTATGTTTCATTTCTAATCTCGCTTCATTTTTGCCCCACTTTAAGTCTTCTTCCACACAATGAGGATTACATACACCTCAGGTCTCTAGTTCAAAATCCATTATTTTTTTCATCCTTGCTTTTAAGTTTATGCTTTAATATTTGTGTTGAAACTTGTTATTGTTTGTAGGGTTGGAGTTTGCATTTGATGACTTTGGGAAACCATTTATCATAATAAAAGAGTAGGAGAAGAACATCAAAATGAGACTTTTAGATGCTTAGAATGCCAACATTATGGCTGCCAGGGTTGTTGTGAGAATACTCTGCACCTCACTTGACTCCAAGGGAATAGAAAAGATGCTCTAGAGCCCCTGTGGCAATGTGATCATCAGTAAGCTCCTATTCCTTATTCCTTTTATTCAATCTTTATTTCTGGATCAGTGAAATCCCTTAAATTATAAAAATTTGTAGAATTTACTTTATGGTTCCCAACTAGAAATTACTTAAAAAAAGCTTGTAGATATTTTGTGAGTGAAATAAGACAATACTCTGTGATCTATTTATTCTTTCTCACAAACCCTGAGGCCCACCGAGCTAAATCCTCTACAAATGTCGATGCCTGCCTATGAAAGCTCTTAAAATTGGTGAATGCATTCAGATTTCCTTTGGATCACTCAAAGTCTAATGTGCATTAAGGGCATTTAAAACCCTATATTTGTATATGCCATATTCCATGAGGTTGGTTCCATTTATAGGTGCATGTCAGTTTTCATTGTGGGTAGAGCTTGACACAATGAATTTTGTTAGATTTCGAGATCTTGCTATTTATAGTAGTTATCCTATTTTATAGGAGCTATATTTTCAAGGCCTGCATGCCAGACATAGCTACATATTATCAATCCATGCATGTAATATACCCAATACCTTTGGTGCACTTCGACGATGTGGTACTTCAATTAACCACCGAAATTCACACAAATTTACATGGAACTGAACTAAATTGTTATTGTTATTAACTATTTACTATTGGAAGACATGAAATTATAGATTTATGCAACCTAAATGCACACAACCATTCCATTATTAATGAATCCATAAATCACAAATGGGGCTAACACAAGCAGTTAGAGAGGCAACCTAAAAATTTAGACAAATTTACAAAAGAATTGAACTAAATTTTTTATGTTATTAACTATTTACCATTGGAAGGCATGAAACTATAGATTTATGCAACCTAAATGCACACAACCATTCTATTATTCACGCATCCATAAATCACAAATTCAGCTAACACAGGCAGTTAGAGAGGCAACCTAAGAATTAATTTAGCCATGAAATAAACCATAAAAATTAAGTAATAATTCAATACAATTCATATATACATTTAGGAATATTTATCTCTATGGAATTTTTCAACAACTAGATGAAGAAGAGGGAAGTTACATCGAATCATAGGCTCCCCATTGTTATTTTTTTTCTATGCAACAGATGTCATCCCTCAACCAAGGCTATGAATTCAAAAGGGTCGCACTCTTCCCATGCCTAGCTCTAATTTCTCCTCCCACATCCCAATTCCAAAACTCACTAATTAATTACATCATTTTGTCGGGCTATCTTACTACTCTACAAGGTTCTAGCATTGGCTGGTCAGGAAATCTCATTGCTAGGATTCTATTGAATTTATCAGTTATATTGAAATTTCCCTAATTATAGCTGATATGATTTCGTACAACCAAAATTCTGTATTAATTGATTGTTGTAACTTTCACAAATTGGATTTGGAATACAAATAACAGTTCTCTCCAACGAAATTTCCTTAATTCCACCATAAAAAAAGGACAATTTGCAAGGTAAATTGCCAATTGTTTTGGTAAGTTCGGCTCTCCGATAATTGAATTGCAATGCATGTTAAGACAACCCTCGTGAACCTTCAATATTGAACAACAAAAACCATCACAATATTATTCTTTCATGGTCGAGGTAAAACGTTTAATTGACTGGCATGAAAGGTTATATATCACCGTCATGCACAAATTCCCCTAAAGGCTTAATTAAGCAACAATTATATAATAAGAAGGGGCAGTTAAATTTGACAAGAATTTGGGCCACACATACTAAGATCCATACAAAGCCAACTTATTACCTATGCATATACTCCTTACTCAACCTATTTCCAAATCTCCATAAGAGATGCTTGGGAAATAAAGTGTTTGCCTAGGAATTTGAAAAACTTCTTCTATTGGATCTACAATCATCCAACATTTTTCTATCCAATTAAACAAATGTTGATGCTCTGTCTGTAGTGAAATAGTTTTGGCCTTTTTAAAATCTAGAGTTTGAATCCTTGTAGAATATTTCTAAGCATTTTAGCATGTTGTTAAAAGAATTGTTTTCTTTAATTTGGAATTTAAACTTTGAGATAGTTGTAATCATCAATTTTGATTATAAGCCTAATAAAATATTGTATCGAGTATATAATTTTTTGATTAGACATAAATTATTTTGGTTCTGTTATACTATTTGGATGTTTTCAAATTTGATATTCGGTTATACCATCTGGATTTTTTCAAATTTGATATTTAGAATAGATAAGGATTAATGTTTATTTTGTGTGTTTAAGAGTTAGTCCACTGAAAGTTCTGAATTTGGAATGACCAGATAGAAAATCAACAAATCATTTGTGTGTATAACTTAAACATTGATGAAAAATAATCACACCATTGATCTTTTATCTATTGTTGTATAACCAAAATGCCAACAATCTTAGTTTTTAGTCACATATATACTTTCATAATTATCATTGTGGAAAAGGAAGTCATTAAAGAGAGAGAAGGAAACTTGCACAACTAGTAAATGTTTCTCTCTATAGTTGTATGTGACTAAGTCTTCACAACTCTTCTCAAAACATGGGATGTATGACACACTTTGATAACCTTGTTATTCTTGGCAAGCCTTGGTTATTCCCTAAACCTACTCTTAGGTGCTTGAGTCATGTTTTGTGGTAATTATGTAGTAGACAAGGTACACGCTGGGAAACTTCTTATTCAGGCTGAAAATTGTTGTTAATAACTTAAATATTATCATTCCCTTGAATCACTGTATCACCAAAAAAAAATTATGAACTTTCAGAGTGCTTGGAAATCATAATTTTTGTCTTTGAACTTAGAATAAGAATACAAAGAGTTGTTGTGTGAAAACAAATCTTGTTTCAATTCTTGTATAGAAAATGGTTAATAAGTCAAAGAGAAAGTTATCAAAGCACAACGACAAGTCTAAACATCTTCAAAAGCACAATGACCTATTGAATGTTTGGAAAATGACTTTCAATGTTTGTATGTCCTTCTTTCCTTTGAGAATGGCTAGTATTCTTCCCAACCATTTAAATTTTGTTGCTACCACTTCTTTTTAGGGGTCATAATGTTGTTTGTTGTAATTGAAGCACTATGAGCCCAACTATTAGTGAATCCTTGGAAACTACACTAGTTATTCTATGCAATGGTTCTGAATTCTTTATGAATTGGATACTAAACTTAAGAAAACAAATAAGGCCATTCTGGCATTTTTTTTTTGTTAGTTTTTACTATTTTCATCAATTTTGTCATTTTTATTACAACAGACTGTTTTATTTGCTTCTCTGGTTGAATTTCAGGATTAGTTTTCTTTTGTTGCCTTTCGAATTATGCCTATTGTCCCATCAAATGTGACTTTCAAATTTCACTAGACCAACAACAAGAAGGAGAGTATCTAGAGAACCTAAAACCAATACATTTTCCTAAGGCAAGTTACCATATAACAATTGTCCTACCTACAGTGAACACATGAATGTTGTCAATGCAAGAACTCTCATGCTGGTGTGATTCAATACTCCACACAAACCTCTTGTTATTTTCCTTCACAAAATCATGTTGTGAACGAGAAAGTTGGGATTCATTAATAACATAGGAAATGTTGAAATTACCACCTTTCTCTCCAATAAATTAACTTCCCTCTTGGAATTTTCATCAGCCAAACTTTTTAAACATTTCTTGATGTAGAGAAAATCAATTTTTTCAACGGAAAGACTAATCTTGGTCTCCTTAAAATAGTCTTGCAGTTTCTAATTTTCCATTTACGAGCTCTCCAATTCAATATTAATGCATAATAATTTTTCTGACCACAAGGAGCCAAGTTTTTTGTTTGGAAGTTGCTTCAAGAAACACACCCCAAGATTAGTGTCTTACCACATAACATGGACTTCCTTTGAATTTTGTGTCAGGCTGAAAATTTTGGTTGGTAGTTGTATCTAACATCATAGCCTTTTTACATGCCACTAGGTTGCGGCATACTAGAGAAAGAATGCAACCTTGGTCGATAGCTTAATTCTCCATCAAAATCACCTATGAGCCAAAGCCTTGTTGATGAGTTTAGATTACAAATCTTCAATGTTTTAGTAAGGGAAGACAATTCTACTTTTCCTATTGGATGCCATCCCTAGCTCCAAATAGAAGGCTATTGAAAAATTCTTTTCATAATCATGATTAATCCCTCCTCTCTCTGCTTTATTTGATTATCCTTCATAGCCCTATCAAACATTGAAAGTGTCTAACATGTGAGGCAATAGATCTATTGAAAATATTCATGAGATGGCATCACATAACCATCCCTTCAATAGCTAGGTTATAATGCCAATGGTCATATTTAACAATTCATGCTTAGCATTAAAAAAATTCAGCTATAGAAAAGTGTTGTTATTTACCTTTCAATGTATTGTTATGTTTTATAGATATTCTAATTTCCATTTCCATATGGGAATGTTTTTGTTTCCTTAGTTTCATCTTCTTAACAAACAACGCTATGGCATTTTCAAAAAAAAGAAATAGTATGTGTGGTTTCTTGCATGTTTTCTCTAGAGATTTAAAGCTACTATGGTTTCGTTTAATAATACCGGACGCAATTATGTGTACTAAATTCTATACAAGAATAGTATAATCCTAGTGTTGCATGTGAAATTTATGTTCGATGATCACAATCTGTAAAACAATTCTCAATGCAATTTTAAAGTGATGATTTTGTTAGATTTTTCTTGCAAATTTATCTTTCTATATTTATGGGCCTTCATAATTTTTATGAGAACATTTCACATAGAATGTTCAAGTAATGAATTTGTCTAACTCTTGATAACTTTCTGTTGGGCATGGAATCCCCTAAAGGTATATTTTGGGGCTTAATGCCTAAGTTTTGACTAAGTCCATTGTAAAGACTCTATGATTTCTGGGCACGGTGTGAAGTCATAATAGAGTCACAGGGTTATCCACCCTTGTTTTTGTAACATAATATCAGTTTGAAAGATCTACCCATGGTCTGCGGACCATGGGATTGTATAAATAGAGCGAGGCTCTAAGTGTAAGAGAGGCATGAATCAGTAGAAGAAAAAGAAGCATTGGGTCGAAGTGAAAGTCGTGTCTTTGGGTCGTAGAGTAGGATAAGGCTCTACAGCTGAGTGCAGAGAGGCCTAGTTGTCTGCAGCTGAGTGCGCAGGATAGGTCAAGTCTGTAACTGTTGGAAGCATTAATAAAGAGAGGTTTTACCATATTCCTGTGTATATTTTCCTATTTTATGTATTATTGGGTATGAATTTCTAGTTTACTGTGTATTTACTGCGTGAACTCATATGAATGTGTTGGACAAGTAAATATAACATAAGGCATCCAGTTGCGTGAAGATAATTATCTGGTATATGAATATAAGTAATATCTCGAGTGTGACTTATGGAAATAGTACAGATTGTTGCTCCAACAGCATGGAAGCCCCATAACCCCTAATTAGGTCTTCACGAAGGCAAATATATCAGGGCGCGAAGGCCAAGGGAGTGCGTGAATTAACCTGTGCGAAGAAATTCATAGTTGGACCAAGTCAACCTGTCAGACATCTCAAGGGTGTGGAAACCTAGTTCTAGCAGCCCGCCATACTACTTTGGGTGAGACCTCAGTCCATGGAATATTGCCGAAAGGGTCAGTAGTACAGGTATTTTTTTGGCTAATTAACTTCGAACTTGGGTTAGGCCCCAACAAGCCAACAAATGGTTTTGTTGTTGGGACCAGGATCTGCATAGAGATGTTTGATGTCATATCATTGGAATCCAACTAAGAAAGAAATTGAAGATTGGTTGGATAGGAAGATTCACAAGTTCGTAGCACAGGAGAACAGGAATCCGCAACTATCAAAAGAAGAGTGGTTAGACTGCTACTTATCGACAGAGATCCACAAAATTTTCTTTGCATCTTTTCCTACTGAGTTGTATGAGTGGATCACAAAGCTAAAAGATAGCCAAGGAAGGTGCAAGCTCAATAGACCTATTGTGTGGACTCCAGAAGTGGTGTGCAGATTACAAGCATTGGAGGATAAGATCATGTGTGTTGGTAACCACTGGCTCAATTGAATTATAGGAGGATTCATCACTTTATTCATGGTAGATACTTCAGTCAGCTACAATGAGGCAGAGCGATGCTTCGTCAAAGGGCATCAAGATAAGTATGTTAAGTCTTTGAACACTTGGATTAAAATGATACTGTGTGAAAAGTGGGTTATGTGAATACATTGGTGTTTGGGGCTACGCAAAGTGAGAGAATTTACAAAAACGAAGGTAGTACAGAACTAGAAACTAGCCCATTGATTTCACCTCCACAAGGGGATGAGGAAGAGCTCATGAAGGTCTCATCAAGAAGTGCAATAAAATTGATAAGGCAGAGGATTCTAAGCATACCACCTCCACCCACACCACCACCAGTTTCACCATCTTCACCCCCATCTTCGCGCATACTACCTCTGCCACCACTACGAGTCAATATGGCAAGCGTGATAAAATTTCCAGTGTTCAAAGGAGTAGGATATGAAGATCCGGACCAGTTTTGGTTCATGATAAAAGATGTATGGGAAGCGCAAGGAGTTACAGATGACAATATAAAGAAAAAAACTTTGGTTAGGGCTCTACAAGATCGCGCATTGACCTGGTACATTAAGCATTCCAATGAAAATCCAAATGTAGGGGTTACGGATATCCAAACTACACTGAATAGAGAATTTAGCAGGTCGAAGTCAGAGGCACAGTCAATAATTGGGTTCAAGGAGATCATAATGCTACTAGGCGAGACCCCTTGGGAGTTGGATCAGAGACTAAAGTGCATAATTTGCAAATCTAACATGAATTTTATGGACAGACAACAATGTGAATGGTTTATAACATCGCTAACATCACATTTAAGGAACACACTGTCATAATAGAAGCTAACAACTCAGGCCGAGGCCTTGGATATCATGATGAGACTACATGAGACCCTAATATAGGATCATAAGCTGGGAGTTCAGCAGATCCACGTGCAGTTGAAAAACTTGTGCCTTGAGATGCAAAATCTGAAACAGGATAGGACAGTGCACCTAGAAGTGTGCGATGAGTATGGTGTGTTAAATGTAAAGCTCGAGGCCGTGACAAGGATCACTACCCAATGTTTGCGAATTACCTTGATGGAGGGGGAACAATGTCGTTGAGACTGGAGGGACAAGTAGGACCCAGCGTGGCACCCGCATTATGGTGCACAACTTGTCAAATAAGGGGAAAACATGCTATGGACAGCTGCCATTTATTGCAGAAGAACACACATAACTCGCAATAGTTGTTTTCTAATTTCTATAGGTAAGTGGGACATGATGAGTTCACCTGTAGAAGCTATGAGCTGATGATGGATAGGACTCCCCCCTACAGTGTTCAAGCTGAAATGCGGAGGAGGACCAATGTCGTTGAGACCGTAGGGACAAGTAGGACCCAGCGCGGCGCCCGCATTATGGTGCGCAATTTGTCAAATAAGGGGAAAACATGCTATGGACAACTGCCATTTATTGCAGAAGTGCACACAAAACTCGCAATAGTTGTTTTCTAATTTTTGTAGGTAAGTGGGACATGATGAGTGTACCTATAGAAGCTATGAGCTGATGATGGATAGGACTCCCCCCTATAGTGTTCAGGCTGAAATGCGGCCCCTTGACTAGAATCCAGGGATGGTGTGAACTGGATTTCAAGGGCACGGATGAAGCCAAGGTGGAGGAGGACCTGGAAGAGGCCACAGACAGCTTATATGTTACAATTGCGGAGGGCCAAGACATTATGACCATGATTGTATGAATCTAATGCGTCCATCATGCTTGTATTGTACATATTTGACCATGAGATGTAGGATTGTCCCACACTAATAGTGCATCTATGTGACAAGGGAGCGCTCCAACCTCCCCCGACACAGAACTTGCAAATGATGAGGTCTGGGCCACGCGAGGAAGACCCTAGCATAAATATTGTGCTCCAAAATGGAATTACAATAGGGGACCACAAAGGCAAGCAGCGTAAAGATAGTACTTGGGAACGCAAGGCTCCGATGAAAGTAACAGAGTTTGATTTGGAGTGCACTAAGGAAACCTTCATGGAAGCTAGGGAGAGCTTCACTGATACCTCCACTTCAGGAAGCAAAGACAGATGGGAGTCAGAAATTGACCCATCGATGCTCACAACATTCTTGGAAATATGCATGAAGTTGTTGCATGACAACAAGGCTGTAAAGGGACTATATGAACTCATAAATAGATGTGCAGGGACTACACCAAGAGAACCACGCATAGTCCAAAATATTGGAAAGTATGCGACGAGGATGGGAAGAGAGATGAGATTGACTGCACAAATTGAAGAATATGAGATGGACAAAGTGATTCTGGACCTAGGATCGGAAAGGAACGTTCTGCCGAGGCAAACATGGGAGTGCATGGGAAGTCCTACGCTGCAATGGTTTCCTATCCAACTATGAATGACGAACCAACAAAAGATCCTACCGATGGGAAGATTGTAGGGAATCAGCATAGATATTGAAGGGGAAAGTGTGCTAGAATACTTTGAAGTGATAGATATTTTTGGTGATAGAAATGCCAACCCTGTGCTATTAGGGATAGATTAGGCACTAACATGAATGCAGTGATAAGTCTGAAGAAGCGCAAGATGATGTTTGAGGAAAACTCTCTATGCATAGTTGTACCTTTGGACCCCACAAAAGGATCGTGCTACACAGAACGAGTGCGCCACTGTGAAAGCGACAATGACTTGGACTGCATCTACAAGATAACCATGCGAGAGAAAAACTGGGTAAATCCCATCACAGATAGATGAATCTCATGGGAGCGCAAAATCTCCTGTACATCGAATTCTGACAAGGAGATAGAGTAATGGTAGAACAAGTTACAAGAGGTAACCACGATGAACTATAACATGATGACAAGATCGTTGTGCTATGTATTGATAGAGGTAAGGGATCTGCCTATGTATGATGGGTTGAGTGGGGTAGATGACTTCCTGAATAGATTCGAAAGGGAGGTTCCAGAACAACAACATTTTGAGGCTTTGAAATGTGTACTACATGCTATGCCCATGAGGTGGTGGGGTATGTACCAAGGAAGCTTTGAGGACTAGTGTGAATGCAAGAGTGTGATGTGCATGTGGTTTGATAAGCCTCAAATGTGATTAACAGACAATATTTCTAGACAGAATGATCCATGTGTGCACTTGTCCAGGTGGATACAGGCATATCATAAAAAACCTGCGCAGATGCACACAGACTTCGCGTTAGGAGACATGATCAGTAAGCATGTGTTGTCGAGGAAATTGCATGAATGACCCCCTTGGTTGGAACATATAAGTATGTAAAGAACGAGTGTAAAGAAGGTCATCCACACATAAGCTTTTAACAAAGTACATGAAGCACTAAACAAGGTATATGCTGTGCAACGAACTAATTAGGACCTGCGGATACCAGCAGTTCTATGGGCTTATAGGACAACATGCAATAAACTGATGCAATAGATGCCTTTGCAGCTGGAATATGGAGCAAAAGCTATAATCCCCATAGGGTATAAAATGCCTAGTCCATGCATAGCAACGTCAATAGATATGACGGCTCGTGGAGCCTTGGAAGAAGGGGTGGCTCGTAGAACCTTGGGACCTAAGGAAGAAATGCAACAAGGTGATCTTAGGCTCCAAGAACTTATGAAGGAAAGGATGTGATTAAGGGAGAAAAGCACACTGGTGGAAGCGGATTTCAAGAAGATTGAGGATGAAATAAAGAAGGATTTTCTCGATAAGAAAACCAAGGTGATAAAACAGGGTGCACACAATCACATTGACAAATGTTGGGACTATCACCAAGATTTGATTAGCTTGATGCCTTGGATTGGACCACATATTACTAAACAGATCACCCATGGTTGCGCACTGTAGATGATAAAGTGCGCAACACAAGAAGTAACAATAAAAGGTGGTTGTTTTGCAGGAAGAGTGATGGATCACCAGTTGGAACCTTATACAGGTGGCACAACCACCTGACTAGCTATGGGAAGTATAGTCTTAGTACTCAAGGTAGTTGAAAGGAGGCACATGACTATAAAATACTCTGCCTGGGGGCTGCATGATGTTGGAGCTGTGCATAGTAGCAAAGTGTCACAAGGTATGCGACTGCACAAGGGGGGTTGCACTACCTCGCGGGTTGGCTGGAAAGTGACCGTTGCAGTCACTATTCATGATGTGATGCTCGACTTGAGACCAAATGGAGTAGGCAATAAGCATTTAAGAGACATTTTATGGGCAAGATTTAAGAAAATCAGCTGCCAAGAGATTATTAATGAACCAGATTTGGGGGGAACGGTCGAATTCAAATTCATAATATGCTATAAATTACAAAGGGTTTCCCATCAAACAACACTTGGTCATTTGTGAATTGATCTATTGTATTCCCCGCATATTTTGAGCCAAGACATGTTTTCCCTATGTGGAGCATTGATTGAGCCCTTGATTGATCTGATAATCATCCTATGAGTGACATCAGTTGAATTTTTATTAAACAAAAGGTATTACAGACTCATGTGTCGATGTGTGTTCTGTGTTATTTAAGAAATGGATCGATCATATTGCCAATACACAGACATTCAAATGGAAAGACAATAGAGAAATACAACAAGCAACCCCAAAGACACAAGCAATTTTAATAAGGAGTTCACCCTATTCTCCAAGGCTACGTCTCCAATCCAGCTTTCAATGGTGGCCTTGTTTTATTGTGTCTTTAAGTAGATAACTTTAATACAGGGACTCGATGTGAGTTCTCCTAAAGCAAGTTTTGCTTGGCAGGGTGGTTCTTGGATTCCCCAAGCCACTGGAGCACACAATCTCTTCTTCCCACTAGCTCTGTGACCTTCTGGTCTACAGTTGTAAGATCCCAATGTGGTGCTCAGCCCGGACAGATCCCTCTATGGGGTGGCTCGAATATCTCAAGCTCGGTGGTACTCAATGCTGCCACTGGTTAGCTCAGCCCTCTGTCTCTTCCTGCTTTTCTCTTTCTTTACTGCCTTCTTCTCTGTGTATTCTTTCCTCCTCTCGGGACTTTGGTATTTTTGTCTTTTTTTTCTTTGTCTCTCAAACTTCACTTCGACTTGACTGTGTATTTTGTCCTATTCATGGCTTTTAGCCATTCGTTTCCATGCCTGTTTAGTTCCTCTTCCGCCTCTACCGATTCACCTTCGGCAGCTGCGCTTGGAGTTCCCTATTCGGCATTAGCATGAACACTCAGGGAGTGGCCACATGTCCCCATCTGAACATCGCCAGCCTACTCATCGGTTCGTTTCTTCAGTTACGTCATGGATGTGTTCTTCCTCCACCATGGCAATCAAATGGATTCCAAATCCCTTTAGAACGCGGCTTAATTCCCTTTCGATTTCGTTTCCTCCATTGGGCGCAATCTCAGCTGTCCGATCTGGGCTCCCCCAGATCCAACGTCATACACACATCCCACGTAGTTGACTTGCTCGACTGATAACACATGATCAACAGTGGTTTTCTCTCACCTCCACTGCCATGCGTCGATTGTTGAGTGGGATCGATCTTCTTCCTCCCAAAAAGTTTACCATTTGAGGGCACGCTGATCAATACCGTCGGTTTCCAGAGCGCGGGTCTCGCCTTGTACGATTAGCGCTTTTTTCCTTTCCCGCCCATAGTTCTCTGGTTTTCCATGCATCCAAGTTCTTGGGATTTCCCCATTTCATCCCTATTCACCCATAAAAAATAACCTCATTTTCCCGATCCAGGGCTCCTAGGGGCTACTTTGACCTCCTGCGCAGTCTCCATGGGCCTCGGTCAGCGTGCTTTGATCAAGGTCCTCGTCGTTCCACTCTGGGTGCCATTGCCACTGGTTCAGGGTGTTTTGATCGCTGTTTTTGGATTTTTAGAGATTCGTCTTGACCTGATACAATCATGGTTCTTTGCCAGTCTTTAATGGATCCAATTCGGATCATGGCCTTCCCACTGAAAGAGCTTTTGGACCACCAAAAGTTGGTTTTCAAGCATCGACTAAGTGAGGGTATTGCTTTCTCACTTGTCAAATCTCAATCCACTTCACATTTCTTGGCTTCGAACCCTTGAGCCCAATCCTGAGGTATTCCACTTGTTCATTATGTGTCATCCTTACCTTCCTGTCCAACACTATGTCTTCCCGTAATTCATTAAGATATTCAGGTAGCATGTCATCAACATAAGGTAATTGACTCTGCTCTTTAGGGTCCTCAATCATTGAAGGTTCAAACAACCTTAACCAATCTATGTTTATGATTGAGTAGATGTGCATTTAAGCTGGTAGATCAAGGCAAAAAGCATTTTCACCAATCTTCTCAAGTATCCTTAAGGGTCCATACCTGATAGGTTTTAGCTTTTTACCTTCACCTTGCATCCTGTCCTTGCTGATATATAACTAGACTTGGTCTCCAACTTGAAAACTATGCTCCATACGATGCTTATCGTGCCTAGCCTTGTACTTGGCATGTCTCTTTTCCAGATGTTCCTGTACTGCCTGGTGGATCTCCTGGATCTATTCAATGAACCTAGTTGCCTTGTCCACATCACTGTGTCTATCAACCATGGTATCTTTACCAAAGACAAAATCCAAAGGAGACCTTGGTACGAAACCAAAGTAGGTCTCAAAAGGGGATCTCTATGTAGAAGAGTGTTTGGCTCTATTGTAAGCATGCTACACATAACGTAGGTGTTCATCCCAAAGCTTGGGGTGCTTGCTGCAATAATCTCTTAGTAACTAGACCACTTTCTTGTTAACTACTTCTGTCTAGCCATCTATTTTTAGATGAAAAGTTGTGCTTTTCTTCAATTTGGTGTCGATTAGTTCCCACAAACTTGACGAAAACTTCCCCACAAATTAGGTGTCTTGATCAGATACAATAGAAGTGGGTAATCCAAAATGAACCCATACATGTTCAAAGAACAATTTTGCAGTTTGTTCAGCTGTAATCTATTTACTACAGGGTATCAAAATACACATTTTGTTGAACCTATTCACAATAACATATAGATAATCATGACCTTTCCTATATTTAGGCAATCCTCCAACAAAATCCATGGAAATGCTTTCCCAAGGGTGAGAAGGAACTGGCAATGGAGTGTACAAGCCTAGTTTTCTGTTGTTTGGCTTGCTTTTGGCACACATAGCACATCCCTTTACATATCTAGAAACTGTCGCACTCATTCTTGGCCAATAGCAGAACCTTTGCAGTTGTGCAACTGTTTTACTTACCCCAAAGTGACTTGATATCAGAGAAGTGTGTGCTTCCCTAATTATCTTTACTCTCTCAGTTTGTGGAACGCAGAGTTTCCCACAATGATATACGAGTTGGTCCTTCATGTGATAGTCCAATTCTTCTATTATTTTGCCTTGACTCAAAGTTGCATATACATCTTTAAAGTCCATGTCCTGAGCATATTGTTCTATGTAGCTTTCATGCAGTACATAATTATGCTTAAGTATGGTAGATGCATTTATAATGGGTCTAGATAACATGTCTGCAACCTTGTTATGTATGCCCTTTTTATATCTGATGACTAAATCAAACTATTGTAGAAAACCCATCCATCTGTAATGTCTGGATTGTTGCAACTTAGTTTGGGAGTGTAGGTATTGAAGTGGCTGATGATCAGTATGTATTATTGTTTCTTTCCCCATTAAGTAATGTTTCCACTTTTTCAAACTTTGAACTAATGCATAAAATTCTTTATCATATGTAGGATAGTTAACTACTGCAGGATTAAAAGTCTCATAATGATAACATATGGGTTTACCGTGCTGTGTCAACACTGCTCCCATGGCATAGTCACTGGCATTAGTTTGGATCTCAAATGGTCTTTGTAGATTTTGCAGTGCTAGTACCAGTGTTGTACTAATATTTTCTTTCAAGGTGTCGAAGGCTTTTTGTTGTTTGCCTCCCCATTGAAACACCTTGTTCAGTCCTATCAAGGCATGTAAGGGAGCTGCAATTAAGGAAAATTTTGAAATGAACTTCCTCCAATATTGTGTTGCTCCTAAGAAGCTTCTCACTTCTGTAGCAGACTTGGGTCCAGGCTAGTTTACAATGACTACCACTTTAGAGGGATCTATTTTCAATTCACCGCCCCCTACTATATGACCCAAATAATTTAGAGAGGTTTTGCCAAATTCACATTTGGAGAGTTTAACAAAATATTTTTCTCTTTTCAAAACATCTAATGTCTTCTTAACATTCCTTAAATGTTTTTCCCACATTTTACTAAAAATTAGAATGTCATCCAGATACACAATAACAAAATCATCAAGAAACGGTCTGAGTACATCATTCATTAATCTCATGAAAGTAGCAGGAGCATTAGTTAGGCCAAAAGGCATAACCAACCATTCATACAATTCCTGCTTTATTTTGAAAGTAATATTCCATGCATCTTGCTCTGCAAATCTAACCTGATGGTATCCACTGTGCAAATCCAGCTATGTGAAATAAACAGTTTCCTTCAATTGATCTAAAAGATCATCTATGTGAGGAAGGGGATAACGATTTTTTATTGTTATCTTATTCAATGCTCAGTAGTCAATGCACATTCTCCATGAGCCATCTTTCTTTCTCACCAAAACAATCGGTGACCCTCATTGTGATGTGCTAGGCCTGATGAACCCTTTCTCGAGCAACTCTTGCACCTGCTTCTTGATTTCATCATTCTCTAAAGCAGACAACCTATACATCCCAATGTTAGGCAATGGAACATCTTGCTGCAAAATAATATTATGTACTATTCCCTTTTTGGGTGGCAGACCTTTAGGTTCTTGGAACAATATATCATATTCTAAAACAATCTTTTCTATATCAGCTTGCTGATCAGCATTACAGCCCTTAAATACATTGGTTTTATCAAGTTTATTTTCCTTTACAACCATCAGTAGGAACTGTTTGCATGAATTTATCATTCTTTTCATCTGTCCTGAGTTTATGAGAGTATAATTATTATTGAGCTTGTGAGCTCTTTCAAAGTATTCGATTCCACCTTTAACAAGTAGATACTTGTTCTCAGCTCTATAGAAAATAGCCTTTCTATCATACAAGTAAGGACTTCCTAAAACAATTCCACATATATCCAAAGGAATTACATCTAAACTCAACTCTCATCTACAAATGTTGACCCAAAAGAAAACCTTGAGTTTGCACTGTCTAGTCACTGTAGTTGTGCTTTACATTCAACCATCCTAATGGGTATGGTTTCTTATGAGGTGTAATTGCTAATCCCAATTTCCTTACAATTGTTTTAGAAATTAGATTCACTGTGAGCCATTATCAAACAAAGTATCAATCTTTTGATTTTTGGAAACAACTCAAATATGGAAAAGCTCATGTCTTTTTCTCTCATGTTCTTCATCAATAACAGATTGAGCAGAATTACTAGTAGATGCTTCAGAATTCTTATCTTTCATACCTGTGGTTGTAAATATTATTTCATCTCTTAAGTCTGACCCCAAATCTTTCTGAATAGCTACAGCAGTCTTCTTCGTCCTGCCCTTGGACTTCTTAGGTCTTAGCTCTGGATGCAAAATCCAACAGCGCTCATCATCATGCCCATCCTTTTTACAGTGAGTTCACGAAGCTTTACTTTTTTGTGTAGTGTTAGCCTTCCTTTCTTTCCACTTCTGCTTTCTTTTCTCCTTGCTCTTGCTTACAGTGGGTTGGGATGGTCCCCCAACTTCTAGCTTTCCATTCTTTCCTCTAGCTTCTAGATGAGTAGCTTGTACAGATACCTCATCTATACTAGTGGGATTAAACATGAGGATGGTATGCCTCATGTAGCTGTGTAGAGAACCAATGTACTTCAAAAGAGTTTCTGGTGAGTCTAATGAGATACCCAACATCCATGCTCTCTTTCTGAACTCTTGAGTATACCCTTGCACACTTTGCCCTTTCAACTGTCGAAGAGTTTGCCAACTCATCATGGCTTGTTGCATGTAGGCCAATGGATAGAACTGCTTTTTGATTGCAGCAACAAATTAACTCCAGACAGAGATGGTCTTACCATGCTTCTTCATACCAGCTTGGGTTCTGCCTTCCCATCAAACCAAGGCATTGCCTCCCAGGTGTAGGCTTGCAAGCTGAATCTTACTCTTGTCCGAGTCTATGTTTTGTACCCTGCAATATACATCAATTTTTCTAATCCAATTGTCCAACTTTTCAGCATTTAACTCTCCATCATATATAGGAAAATCAAATTTAACATCTAACTTAATCAAATATTTCTTCTCATTATGCACAGGGCTATTAGGAGGTGTGAGAGATATTTCCTCTTTCCCCTTTCCTTTTGAGTGGTTATAGGAATGGGACTAGTCTTTTTCTTTATCCTATTTAGAACTTGATGAATCTTCATCCTTATGCATTCTAAAGTCCCTATAAATTTCCTCTACCATAGACTTTATAGCTAGGAAACTTTCTATGAATTGAGGGTCTGGCCCCATAGAACCTTCCTCTGACATTGTCTTTCGAGGATAGACTCTCCAAATTTCAGGATTAGTTTCCACCAACTCTCCTTTTCCTAATTTGAGCTTTGATCTAGTGAGCATTCACAGCTAATCCAACACAAGCTTGTCTAACCTTACAACCTATTGCTCTGATACCACTTGATCTGATAATCACCCTATGAGTGACATCAGTTGAAGTTTTATTAAACAAACGGTATTACAGACTCATGTGCCAATGTGTGTTCTATGTTATTTCCAATACATAGACATTCAAATGGAAAGACAATAGAGAAATACAACAAGAAACCCCAAAGACACAAGCAATTTTAATAAGGAGTTCACCCTATTCTCCAGGGCTACGTCTTCGGTCCAACTTTCAGTGGTGGCCTTGTTTTATTGTGTCTTTAAGCATAGAATTACAATGCAAGGACTCGATGTGAGCTCTCTTGAAGCAGGTTTTGGTTGGCAGGGTGGTTCTTCGATTCCCCATGCCATTGGAGTACATAGTATCTTCTTCCCACGAGCTCTGTGGCCTTCTCGTCTACAGTTGTAAGAGCCCAATGTGGTGCTCAACCCGAACAAATCCCTCTATGCGGTGGCTCGAATCTCTCAAGTTCGGTGGTACTCGATGCTGTCGCTGGTCAGCTCGGCCCTCTGTCTCTTCCTACTTTTCTCTTGCTTTACTGCCTTGTTCTCTGTTTATTCCATCCTCCTCTTAGGATTCTAGTCTTTTTGTATTTTTTTCTTCATCTCTCAGACTTCACTCTGACTTGACTGTGTATTCTATCCCTGTTCATGGCTTTTAGTCATTCGTTTCCATGCATGTTCGATTCCTCTTCCGCCTCTATCGATTCACCTTTTGTAGTTACGCTTGGAGTTCCCTATTCGGTGTCAGCATGAATGCTCAGAGAGTGGCCACGTGTCCCCATCTGAACAGCGCTAGCCTGCTCATCAGTTCGTTTCTTCAGTTACATTGTGGATGCGTTCTTCCTCCACCATGGTAGTCAAACAGATTCCAAATCCTTTTAGAACGCGGCTTAATTCCCTGTCAATTTTGCTTCCTCCATCGGGCGCAATCTCAACTGTCCGATCTAGGCTCCCCCAGATGCAACGTCATATGCACGTCCCATGCAGTTGACGTGCTCGACCGATAACACGCGATCAATGGCAGTTTTCTCTCACCTCCGCTGCCACGCATCGATCGTTGTGTGGGATCGCTCCGCTTCCTCTAAAATCGTTTACCGTTTGAGGGTGCCCGGATCAATAACGCCAATTTCTAGAGCACGGGTCCCACCTTGTATGATTAGCACTTATTGCCTTTCCTACCTATGGTTCTCCTATTTGCCATGCATCCAAGTGCTTGGGCTTCCCCCATTTCGGCCTTGTTTTCCCAATGATGCACGATTATGCTAATCGCGCATCAAAAATCACCTCCTTTTCCTGATCCGAGGCTCCCAGGGGCTACTTTGACCTCCTGCGCAGTCTCCATGGGCCTTAGTCAGTGTTCTTTGACCGAGATCCTCGTCGTTCCATGCTGGCTGCCATTGCCACTAGTTTAGGGTGTTTTGATCGATGTTTTTGGAATTTTTAGAGATTCATCCCGACTTGATACAATCATGGTTCTTTGCCAGTCTTTAATGGATCCAATTCGGATCACTGATTGAGTGATTGAGATATTTATGGACAAGAAAGATGGAAGCCTTTGAAGAAGCTAGAGAAATTGCAGAGATGACCACAGAAGATGTTGTGCAGGCCCTGACCGTAGAAGATGTTGAAATATGGCAGCAAGAATATTCCAATTTAATTTGTCCTTGAATTAAATTGTGAATAATCAAATTTAGTCTTAACAGCTACTTGGAAATAATTAATTAACTAATTTTAAGTTAATTAGTTGGTGAAAATTCAAGCTAGAAGTCTTTCTGAAGTCATGCAAGAGTTATCACTTAAATTAAGGAGATAAGATTGAGTTATATTTGAGTTGTAATTAGTTAACTTAGTTTACCGAGTTAAGTCAAGTTAAACTAGTTCCAAACTATTTGAGGAACTAATAGTGAGTTAAAAATCAGTTGATGCATTAATGCACTCAACTAGAGCTACTCCAGTTAACTGAAGATTCCCTCATCAGAAACTCATGCATGTCTATTATGAGAAAGACCTAGTTGAGATTAATTTTTAAGGACAGTGTACTATTAGTTGAATGTGTTTTATCATGGAGAAAACTCATGCATGTAGTCAAGGATTTATCCTTGAGGATTGCACAGTTTTGGAAGTAGGGTTTTCCACCTGGTAATAGGAAGATCATCCACAAGGAACAATGCAAGGAAATAGGAGCTTGGAGGGTAGAGAGGAAGGCTGGAGAGAAGCCAATATTGCGTGTAAGCATTTGTCAGGATTGTATTGAGAGCTGGCTAGCTGTGAGAGCTAAGGATTTGTATAATTCCTATGTATTTCCACCATGTATGACAATACAATAGTGTGGGGTTTTTAGCTAAGGCTTTCCCCAAAGTATTTTCTTGTGTATTGTGCCATTGATTCTTCTTCTTCTAGTTATATAGTTCAGCTCGATCTTTAAGATTCCGCAAATTGATAGTACAAGTAGGTTATAGTATTCTGCTTTGATTTATATTGCATTATCGGGTTAACGTACCATCATATTTGCTACAGAAGATGCCCCTAAAGGCGTCGGGATTGTGGTGTAAATCCCTTCATCACTGCACACATCGAGGCAAAAGAAAGATAAACAGCTAATGACTTCGGTGCATGTGTCCCCTCGAAACCCGCTGCGCGCCAGATTAACAATGGAGGAGAAAGGGAAAGCAGTTAACCTGGAAACCGATGAGGAGAAGGAAGACCTAGAGGACCTAATAATTGAAGAAGAAGAGGACGAGGACATGGAGAAAGAAAATGAGCCTGCGCATCCTCCAACAAAGTTGCTTGCGTATATCCCCCTGCAAAAGGAGAA
The DNA here is from genome assembly GCA_000404065.3 of Pinus taeda. Taxonomy (NCBI): domain Eukaryota; kingdom Viridiplantae; phylum Streptophyta; class Pinopsida; order Pinales; family Pinaceae; genus Pinus; species Pinus taeda. The sequence goes on from APFE030221325.1 coordinate 62,741, forward strand.
GGAAAAAGTGCCCAAGGACCTCAACGAGAGCAAGAGCTCCCTCTAGACTCCGCTTCTCCCAGACGACATCATCTTTGAGGGCACGCACCTGAGATGGGTGCCAAACTTGAAGTTTGAAGATTGGGAACTCACTGACCATGAGAAATTCCCCTCACCTAGAGACCATGCAACTCGTGAAGCCCAAGCAAAACACTGTGATGGGGGTTATATAATTGGAGTCGTGAAAGTGGGTACGCGGAGTGGAAAAGGCAGGGTTATTAAACCTGCTTTGGGTGCAGCATTGTGGCCGCACCCCAATGACGATCTTTCTCATCAGGCAGCTACTCTGCCTAGTGCTTGGTGGGTGTTTATGGCTGGAGGAGCCCATCCCCATCACGGACCACTTAATCCATCGCATTACCCAGCTCCCATGTAAAGGGGAGGACCTCGCAGATATATCCAAGGGGAAAAGCAACGATTTGGCCATTGCGGAGGCCATGAAAAAGAAATACAATCTGGAGAAAAAGAAAAGGGGCTATGCCATATCCAACATCAACAACAAAGCAGTTAATGTTGCAACCCAGATACTGGCAGGCAAGCTCATGTGAAACTGCCGCGTGGACGAGGTGCCCACGCTGGTGGTTGCACTCGCTGAGTAGTGTGTAGAGGGGGTCCAGTTTAGCTAGTCCGAGTTATTTTGCAAAGAGTTCCTGGAGAATTGTCGCGAGGCACAGGAACAAGGAAAAACGTTCCACTTTGCATGGCTTCTGCTATCCATAGTGCTGGTGGCAAGAGAATTATCGGAGGATAGTCAGTTCCCCACAATTGCAAGGGATCTTCTAGAGGCCGCGAAGTACACTTCTCTATGGGCTGCTAAGGATGCGAATCAGATCAATGACAGCAACATATTCTAGGTGTTCATGGAGATGAACATCAGAATGGGTATTAACCACAAGCTACGGTTATCGCCCACTGTCTACAACAGCCTACAAAGTTTTGCAGAATTTAAAGAAGACTTCCACAACATATATCTCAGAGCACGCATGGACCCAACTAAGAAATGGAGTGAGCTACTCTTCATAGCCACAGATGATGTAATTTTCAATGTATTGGAGACATGGCCGCCAGATTGGCATGCCCCAGGCATCACTGTGGTGGAGAAGTCTACTGTGCATAAGAAGAAGGAGGCAAAACTGTGCATGGCATAGTTGGTATAGAAGAGAAGGCAAGAAGGAGCGTAGAAAAAGAGAAGGAGGCACAGGATTCTGTGCAGACAAAAGCAGCACAAAAAGAGGTTGTAGTAGCAACAGAATAGGAGGTAACCGAGAAGGCATGTGAGGGCAAGAAGTCGCCTTCACATGGACTGGAGAAAGAGATCGAAACAGAGGAAGAAGAGGGTGATGTAGACCCACAAACAACATCAACACAATTGAAGTGCCAATGCCCAAGCAAGCAGATAGGGTCACGCAAAAAGGTGAAAGCATCCAAGCTATCGATCAACCCAATCACCCTTACTGATGGTGATCTGCATGAGATAGGAGAAATGGTGCACGACGTCACCACCAAGGCCCTCCAGAACTTCACAGAGGAGAATCAAATTATGTTGGGGGCCCTCTGAGCATAGACTCAGGATTTGCAGGTGCGCACTCCTTGGCTTGGTACTCTTTTGACCAGCCTTTCCATAGGGGCAACTGCACCCAAGAAAATGATACATGCTTGGACAACCAACACCACAGTGCTTCTAGAACGGGCACTTGTTAAAACATATGAGGCCAATAGGCCTACGGTTGGTGCACTGAAAGGCATTAGAATAAACATGGTTGCGCTTCCACAGGAGACACTCTATGTTTTGTAGGATGGGATTACTACAGAGCTACGGGCTAGGAAGAGCCACGTGTTGCAGGTGCTGAGCGAGTAGAAGATCAACATGGAGTAGTTAAGCTTGTAGCGCGACAAGGTCGTGTCATAGAATAGGTAGATTGTACAAGTACTAGAAGAAGCCTGCCAGATGGTTCCTAAGTTGGCCATCCTAGCAAAAGAAGCAACAAAGGCACGCATCTAAAGACTAGCAGCAGGGGTGCATGAGGCGTGAGAAGAAATGGCCAAGATTCAGCAGGAGCTGAACCTTCAAATAGTAGAGTTACAATTGAAGGTGTAGCCATCAACACCTCTAGAATTCATAAAATAGCGCACCAACACTATTACATCGGGGATGGAAGAGATCAGTAGTGCATTAAGTGAACACACCAGAACCTTGGAAGAGTCATTCGAGGTCCTAACTAATCTGCAAGAGGACCCTAATATCTAGTGCTTAGATATAGAGGCGCATGAGCTCCAGTAGTAGTACGACAACGTCAAAGGGACCATGCAGATGGTGGCCCTCACTCAAAGGCTCGCATGAATGCAACAAGCAAAAGCACTGAAAGAGCAAGTGGACACAACATGACACAGAGAATCAGTTTTGAAGGCACATGTTCAACATTGGATTGAAGACGCCTTCATCATTACAACAACAATTGAAGGCAAGCTCATACAAATGTAGGGGATGCAGGAACTGATCCAGGGAAGTAGTTTCGACACCGCGGTCTCGAAACAATGTGTACAACAAATTCAGCAGGTAGTCACTCAGTGCGCTACCACCCTTGTAGCCTTTCGAGTAGAGTGGTAGGGTCTTTGCACAAAGATCTCCACACCGACAGAGTGACTCAAGGGTGAGTCACGATGTTTGTGTTGGGGGCTTGTTGGGTGTGGAATCCCCCCAAGGCATGTTTTGGGGCTTAAAGCCCAAGTTCATAATAGAGTCACAGGATTGTCTACCCTTGTTTTTGTAATGTAATTTCGATTTGAAAGATCTACCCATGGTCCGCGGACCATGGGATTTTATAAATAAAGCGATGATCTAAGTGTAAGTCATGTCTTTGGGTCATAGAGTAGGAGAAGGCTTTGCAGCTGAGTACCCAGAGTCCTAGTAGTGTGAAGCTGAGTGCGTGGACTCCTACAACTGAGTGCACAGAGCAAGTCGAGTCTGTAACCATTGGAAGCATTAATAAAGAGAAGTTTTACCATATTCTTGTGTATATTTTCCTATTTTATGTATTATTGGGTATGAATTGCTAGTTTACTATGTATTTACTGCGTGAACTCATATGAATGTGTTGGACAAGTAAATATATCATAAGGCATCTAGTTGCGCAAACATAACTAACTGCTATAAGAAGATAAGTAATATCTTGGGTGTGACTTAGGGAAATAGTGCAGATCGTTGCTCCAGCGGCGTAGAAGCCCCACAACCCTTGGTTAGGGTTGTGCAAAGGCGAATATATCAGGGTGTGAAGGCCAGGGGATGTGTGAAGTAACCTGTGCAAAGAAACTCACATTTGGACCAAATAAAACCCTCAGACTTCTCAAGGGTGCGGAAACCTGGTTCCAACACCCCCCCATACTACTTCGGGTGAGACCTTAGTCCGCGCTCCATAGACTATTGTCGAAAGGGCCAGTAGTACAAGGATTTGTTTGGCTAATTAACTCCAAACCTAGGTCAGGCCCCAACAAGCCAACACTTTCTTGTATTTCTATTTTTTATTTAGATTAGACCGTGATTCAAGATACATTAAACACGCAATTATAATTTTGGTGAGCACAACAGTTTGGATGTATATCCTTTTTCTCATCTCTATCACTAGAAAATGTCAGAGCTTCTTGAATAATGGTTAAATATCTACCACAATGTTCTCTGAGCCTTCTTAGAAGCATGAATCAACTTTCTTCCAAACACATTAGAGTTGCATCTTGATCTGCATGTTGTTGCAATTGTAGGGTATGTTCAATTCAAGTTTAGATTGTAACTCTTATAGAATACAATTTGTTATAAGTGCAATGGTGAAAAGTTGAAGACCATTTTAAAATTTTTGTCTTATTAGGTAAATGAATACTTCAGAAATCAACGATGGAGAAGCACCCTCCTGAACAGATCTTCCACATTGAAAAGTCAATCTGCAAAGATGGCCATTTTGTCAAGACATCACTTAACCTATCTTTGAAAGTTATTGTTATCCTAAAAGCATTAGAAAGGTATAAATCAAAATAAAATCTTATGTTCAAGAAACGAACAACATCACAAATCCAGTTCAAGAAATTTTTCATACAAAAATCTCAATTCAACAATCTAGTGATTGTAAAATCTGGAAAGATGGACACAAATTCAAACGTAACAATCATGAAGTCAAAGGATAAAGCAATTCAAGAAATTTATTAATTGGAAGGATAAGTTAGTGTTGGCTTGTTGGGGTCTGACCCAAGTTCAGAGGTGATTTAGCCAAAAAAATCTCGGTACTACTGGCCCTTTCGGTAATATTCCATGGAGTGCAGACTGAGGTCTCACCCAAAGTAGTATGGGAGGGTGCTAGAACCAAGTTTCTACACCCTAGAGATGCCTAATGAGTTCAAGTTGTTTGTGGTTCAACCCTACGCCCCTTCGCTACGCACACTTACTTGTACCTCGTAGCATGAGATGCTTCCTTCGTGCATCCCAACTTGGGGGATGAACGCTGCTATTACAAAAGTTGTTAGTAGTATTCCACTGTTAGTTGATTAACTTAGGCTACTTGTATGTGTTAAATTATACTTAGCAATATAAATCATTCATATAAGTGTGTGCAGTAAATAAACAATATATTTGCAATTGAGACCAAACATGTAATAACCCAAGAAACAGATACACGAAATTAAGATAAAACTTCTCTTTATTATTTTCTTCCTTGGTTATAGACTTGACTCCACCCTGCACACTCAGTTGCAGGGGTCTGTGCACTCAGTTGCATACTACTAGGGCTCTGCGCACTCAACTGCAGAGCCTTCTCCTACTACGACCCAAGACACACTTTACAATTATGACTCAATCACTTAGACTTCTTCTCCTTTTACACTTAGAGCCTCACTCTATTTATACAATTCCATGGTCTGCATACCATGGGTAGGCCGACATTACATTACAAAACTAGGGTGGAAAACCCTATGACTCTAATACTTCCGCACCTGTAATTCGTGGGGATTTACAATATCATTCAGTCAAAACATGGGTTTTGAGCCCAAAAACATGCCTTGGTTGGATTCCATTCCTAATAGGCCCCCAACACAAACATCGTGACTCTCCCTCGAGTCACTTTGTCGGTGTGACGATCTTGGCATGGAGTTCCTCCAACTGTCCTCAAACTGTGCTGATGTCGGCAACGCACTGAGTCACTACTTGTTGAATCTGTTGCATCCTCTGTTCTGAGACATTCATGTATGGGGTGCTTCTCTGCATTAATGTGTGCATCCCTTGTATGTGCGCGAGCTTTCCTTCGATGCTTCCCATGATATTGAAAGCCTCGTCAATCCAATCCATGGCTGGACGCACGCTTTGAGAACTACCTCCTTATGTCACATTGCATCCACCTACTCCTTTAGTTCCTTAGCTTGTCGAATCCTCACAAGTCACTAAGTGAGGACTAATTTTTGCGCAGCTCCTTAGACACTGTCATATTCCTGCTGGAGTTCTCATGCGTCTATATTGAGGTGTTGGATGTTGGCGTCCTCCTGTAGAGTTGTGAGGACTTCAAGTGCTTACTCCAACAAAGGGGTAGAATCTTTCACTGCACCTCCAATTTCTTCCAATCCCGCTGCGATAGTGCTAGCATGCTATTCTCGGACCTTCGGGGGAGCGGAATGCTATGCCTTTAATTGCGGCTCGGCAATCTGAAGATTCAGCGCTAGTTGAACCTTGGTCATTTCTTCTCTAGCCTCACGGACTCTAGTTGCCAATCTGTGGATACGCACCTCTACTGGTAGATCTACCAGGATGGCTAGCTCAGGGACACGTTAACAAGTGTTTTCTACCACTTGCATCAACTGTTGATTCTATGACACCAATTCCTTGCACTACAAAATGAGTTGTTTCATGTTTATCTTTTGTTTACTGAGAACTTGGATTGCGCGACTCTCCCTACCACATAGTTGTGTCGTTATCTCATCTTGTAGCAGATACAGTGCCTCACGCAGAAGGGTAGCCAAATTAAGGTCAATGCCTTTGATCATGTTAACCGCAAATATGTTAGCCTCATTTGCTACTACTAGGGCCCCTCTCGGCAACACTATTGTGTTTTCCATCCGTGCGAGCAGCATCTGCTCTGCTGCTGAGGATCCTGCTGCAAGGTCAGTGGAAAGGGTACCCACATAAGGGGGACACACCTGTAACTCCTGCAACTATGCCATGAGGGCCCCCAACACAATTTGGTGCTCCTGCATAAAATTCTGAAGCACCTCATTTGTGACATCATGAACCATTTGTAGGTTTTAACCCTGTACAAAAATTACCTACATACGAATTCTAAATCACATGAAAAATAAAAATGCGAGAGCATAACACATAAAACACATATACA
>APFE030221325.1:74321-135770 GCA_000404065.3 Pinus taeda
ATGTGCAAAAATCATGGACAAAACCATAGGTAGGTCCGCCCAACCTAACATAGGGTCCAAAACCAAAATTTCCCGGGGCGCTGCCCCGGACCCCATAAAGTGGGGTTACAGGTACCCCTCAAACCCCGTGTCAACTATGTGGAAAGAATATAACACAAACCAACACCATCTCGCCGATGTCATGGAGGTCACCTTTGGTTAGGGTGATCGGGTCAATGGTCAACTTCAAGGCCTTGACCTTCTTCCTCGATCCTACTCTCTTTGTCATGTGTGGGTGCTTTAGCTGTGTGGACATGGTCCCTAGGTCCATGCTCCCTTTTGGTATTTTTTCTTCCTCTGCCTCCTAGCCCTTGTCCTCCTTTGCAATTGTTTCCTCTGCTACCTATGCTATTGCTGCTACTTCTATGACCTTCTTCTACTTGGAAACATTCTGTGTCGGTTTGTGCACTTCCCTTACCTCAACTGCTGCTATTTCCTTCCGCCTTTTCTTGTCCAATTGTGTGACATGCAGCTTGGCAGCATCCTTCTTCTTTTGCGCTGCGGCCTTCTCAAGTTCTGAAAGATCTAGGGTGCGCCATTCTGGAGGCCATGTTTCCAAGACATTAAAAATGGCATCGTCAGTGGCTATAAGCGGTAGCTTCATCCACTACTTCATTATGTCCTTTAGCACCCTGATGTATATATTATGCATGTCAGCTTTGAATTCTGCAAAACTCTACAGACTGTTGTACACCATGGGCGACAGGCATGGCCTGCGATTGATCTGCATCTGGATGCCAATCTCCATGAGCACCCAGAAGATTTTGGTGTTGCGTATCCATTTGACGTCCTTTGTGGCCCAGAGCGAAGCATACTTCATGGCCTCTGGTAATTCTTTGTCAATGCTGGGGAATTGGCTGTCCTCTAGCAGTTCCCCTGTGATGAGCATTATGGACAACAACAACCATGCATAGTGGAAGGTTTTTCCCTACTCCTAGGCTTCGCGACAATTTTTCAAAAATTCCTCGTAGAGGAATTTAGACTAGTTGGATTGGACCCCCTCTGTGCACTGCTTGGCTAGTGCGACTACCGGTGATGGTACCTCATCTGTGTGGTACCTCCTCATAAATTTTCCAGCTAGGATTCAGGTTGCTACGCGTACCCCTTTGTCCTTGATGCTGGAGAATGCGTAGCCCCTCTTGTTCTTCTCCAGCTTGTATTTCATCTTTATGGCTTCTACAAGGGCCAAATCACTACCCTTTCCTCCGGATATGGTCGCGCGGTCCTTTCCATTGCATGAGAGTCAAGAAATGCAGTGAATTAGGTTTTTCGTGATGGGGATAGGCTTCTCCAACCATAGATACCCATCATGCACTAGGAAAAGCAGCTGCTTGATGACAAAAATGGTTATGGGCATGCGGTGGAAATGTGGCATCCAAAATAAGTTCAGTAGCCCAGCCTTTTCCACACTGCACAGCCACTTCCGTGGCTCTAACATTGTCACCACCCTCGCAGTGTTCTGCTTCATGAGGTTCCTAGTATCCAGGTGAGGGAACTTCTCGCGATCAATGAGGTCCCAATCTTAAAACTTCATAGTTTGAATGTAGCCCAGGTGTGTGCCTTCAAACACAATGTCGTCTGGGAGGAGTGAGGTCTGGAGTGAACTCTTGGTTTTGTCTAGGTCGTTTAGCACTTTGGTCTTCCCTTTCCATGGAGGGACATATGTGGGCAATTTTGTTGTAGAGCATGTATGCTGAATATCCTCCTTCATGCCTTCATATTCTTCCTCTACGATGATCAAGGCCTGTAAATATTCTTTTTCGTCATTTGTTTTGATCGTGACATCTTTCCCCTTTTCTACCATCGATAGTTTGCTGCACAGCAGGTTCCTCATGGACACACGTACTAGAGCCATGGCCTATTTATCCTTCTTGGGTCTTGGTATACGTGGTGATTTGGGGATCTCTGCCACAACCCCAGCACCTTCTAGAACATCCTCCACCATTAGGGTCTGCATAGCCTCACCAATGGTTAACTTTTCAATTCCCAATTCATCCTTAGTTGCGGTCATTGTATCTAGGCTGTATTCTACCACTCGCGAATTCAAGGGCTCAATTATCACTTGGCTCTCAATGCTCAGTGCTCTGCTCAATCACTCAATTCCCAAATGACCCAATGTTGTTTGTTGGGTAGTCCTTTTCGTTTTATAGCACCTTTTAACTTTGAATTCAAGTGTTTCCCCCCAATTTCGGTCCATTAATGATTTCTTGGTGGCAGATTTTCCCAAATCTTGCCCATAAATCATGTCTTAAATTCCCTCTGCCTACTCCATTTGGCCTCAAGTCGCACATCCCATCATGAATAGTGACCTCAACAGTCATTTTTTGGCCAATCTGTGTGGTAGTGCAGCCCTCTGTGCATGGACGCGAACACTATGACGCTCTGGTTCCGCATGCATCCCCAATATTGCACAGCTCTTGGGCAAAATAGTTTATAGTCCCACGCTTCATTTCAACTACCTAAAGCACTAAGACTATCCTTCCCACGGCTAGTTAGGTGGTCAAACTACCCATGTGGGACTCCATCCCATCCTACACCAGGTTTTGTGGAGAATCCCCACCTTCCATTGTTGTGGTCGGCATCACGTACTTTACTACTTGTAACATCCTACCCTAGACACTACGTTTGGCTATATGTCGTCCAAGACAAGGTAGCAGACTAACTAATTCATGGTGATAGTGCTCAAACTTGTCAGTATGATCGCATGCACCTTGCCTTATCATCCTAGGTTCTTCAATGAAAAACACTTCCTTTCTCTCGTCATCCAGCTTCTTGACCTTTGCATCCATCAGAGTGATTTTCTTTCCTAACCGTTCCTTGTCTTTTTCAAGTTCATGAATTCTAAGGTTTCCCTATTGGATTTCTTCCTGAAGTCTCATGTGTTTTGGCTCTTGCAGCTGTATGATTCCTACATTTTGGGCCTCGCGAACCATTGTATATACAGGTGTTCTCATGCGCGGACTAGGCTTTACTTGCTCCATAGGGATTATAGCCCCTACTTCATACTTTAGCTTCGAAAGTGCTTGCGCAGTCAGGGTTTTGCACATGGTCCTATAAGCCCATATAACCGCTGGTATGCATAGGTCCCAATCAATGCATCTCACATGGTGGACCGTGTTCAACACTGCACACACCTTGTCAAAGGCTTCCCCGTAGATAATATTTGGCATGCTTGGTCTTATCATACTTCGTCGTTCGATCCCTCGTCTTGCCCGCTCCTGCTTGTTGTTCCTATTTACTATCATGAGGACGGTGTGCATTCATGTAGGTTGTGTGCCATACGCCTGTACCCATCTAGAAAGGTGGGCACACAAGCTCTTTCGTCCATCATATCCGACTTCCATCCACAACTGAGGCTTTCCAAAATGTATAAGCATCACCCTTCTACGTTCGTGTTAGTCCTCAAAATGTTGATGCCGTGTACTCCACCACCTTACGGGCATAGTGCGTAGTGCCCATTTCAGAGCGTCAAAACATTGTTGTTCTAGTACTTCACTTTCAAATTTGTTCAGGAACTCATCCACCGCTATCAGCCTGTCATACATAGGCAGATCCCTTACCTCTATTTCCATGCAATGCAATGATCTTACCATCATGTTGCAATTGTGTGTGGTTACCTCGTGTAACCGATTCTGCCATCATTCTATTTCCTCATCTGAATCTGATGTGTAGGAGCTTTTGCTCTCCCACAAAATCCTGCCATCTCCTATAGGATTCACCCAATCTTACAGTCACATGGTGATTTTGTAGATACAGTCTAAGTCATGATCACTCTTATCATTGTGCACTAGCTCCGTGTAGCACAATCGTTCCGCAGGGTCTAAAGGTAACACTATGTGTAGTGATTTTTCTCAAAAATCATCTTGCGCTTCTTGAGATTTATCACACCATTCATGTCAGTGGCCCAATCTATTCCTAGTAGCACAAGATAGGGATTGTTGTGATCGACAATCTCTATCACTTCAAAATTTGCAAGTACGCTCGCACCTTCAATATCTACCATTATTTTGTGCAATCTTCCCATTAGTAGGATCTTTTGTTGGTTCTCCATTATCAATTGAATAGGAGACCATTGCAATGCAAGCCTACCCATGTGCTCCCATGCCTTCTTTGGCAGTATGTTCACATCTAATCCTAAATCCAGAATAACTTGATCCATTTCATATTCCCTGATTTGTGTAGTCAATCTCATCTCCCTTCTTGTTCGCGTTGTGTGCTTCCCGAGCTTCCAGACTACACGCGGTTCTCCTAACCCAACACACCTAGTAATGAGTTCTTATAGTCCCTTCACAACCCTGCTATCATGTAGTAGCTTCATGCATGTCTGCAAAAAGGTAGTAAGCATCGATGGGTCCATCTCTGGTTCTAGTTTGTCTTTACTACCTGAAGTGGAGGCCTTCATGAAGCTCTTCTTAGATTCCATAAATGTCTCCTTCGCACACTCCAAATTGAACTCTGGTTCCTTTGTAGGAGCCTTGCGAACTCAATTACTCTCTTTAGGTTGCTTGCCCTTGTCATCTCTTATCATGGTACCACTTCGGAGCACGATGTTTAAATTCGGGTCCTCTTCGCGCCACTCAGACCTCATCATTTGCAGGTTCTGAGTAGGTGGAGGTTTAAGTGTTCCTTTATCGCGCAACCTCACTATCAGTGTGGGGAAGTCCTTTGTCTCATGATCAAACTGGGTACAATATAAACATGATGCTCTCGTCAGATTTGTACAATCGCGGGCATAATGCCCTGACCCTCCGCAATTGTAACAAATCAATTGTCCATGTCCCCTTCCTGGTCCCATTCCACCTCGACCTCATTTGTTCCCCTAAAATCCAGTGCGCACCATCTGTGCATTTTGATTGAGGGATCACGCTTCAATCTAAACTCTGTAGGTAGGATTTTGATCCATCAGTAGCTCATAACTTCTACAAGTGCACTCATCATGGCCTACTAATCTGTAGAAATTACATAATAAGTGCTGGGATGTCTATGTATACTTCTGTAATAAATGGCAGTTATCTGTAGAATGCTTCTCTCCTATCTGAAAAATCGTGCACCATAATGTATGCACCATGCTCGACCCTACTTTTGCCTCTGGTCTTAATGGCATTGGCCCTCCTCCCACTAGGTAGTTCGCGAAGACTGGACAATGGGCCTTGTCATGCCCCTAGCCTTTGCATTTTATGCACCATACATCCTCGTGCACTTCTCGGCAAAATGTCCTATCTTGTTTCAAGCTCTACATCTGAAGAAACAAGTTTTTCAACTACACATGGATATGTTGGACTCCCATACTAGGATCTTGTATTGGGGTATCGTGTAGTCTCATTGCGGTCTCCAAAGGTTTGGCATGGGTGGATAACTTCTGTTGTGACAGCTTCGTCCTTAGATTCAACATTAATGATACTAGAAATCATGCATGGTGTTGTCTATCCATCAAGGTCATGTTGGCTTCATGAATCATCTCCTTTAGTCTCTTATCCAACTCCTAGGGGGTCTCACCTGCAAGCATCGCGATTTCCTTAAATTCGATAATTGACTGTGTCTCCAATTTTGGCCTGCTAAATTCCTTGTTCAACATAGCTTCGATATCTGTGATCCCTTCATTTATATTGTCATTAGAATGCTTAATGTACCACGTCAATGTGCGATCTTGCAACGCGCTTACCAACGTTGCCTTCTATATGTTTTTATTTGTGAATCCTTGTGCTTCCTATATAACCTTTACCACAAACCAAAATTGGTATGGATCTTCGTTTCCTACTACTTTAAACACTGGAAATTTTATCGCGCTCTACATATTGAACTATGGTGGTGGCAGAGGTGGTGTGGGCAGAGATGGGGGTGAAGACAGTGAAACTGGTGGTGGTGTAGGTGGAAGTGGTATGCGCAAAATTCGTTGCCTTATCATACTGATCACACTTCTTGGTGAAACTTTTGCGATCTCTTCCTCGCTTTCTCGCCAAGGCAAAATGAAGAGGCCATTTTCTATCTCTGTGCTACCTTCGTTTCTATATATCCTCCCACTTCGTGTAGCCCCAAACATCAATTTATTCACATCACCCACTTTTCACATAGAAGCATTTTAATCCAATTGTTCAAAGATTTAATGTACTTACCTCGTGGTCCTTTGAGGAAGTGTCATTCCGCATCATTGTAGCTAACTAAAGTATCTACCACAAACTCAGTGAGAAATCCTCCGATAATTCAATCGAGCCAATGGTCCACAACGCACGCGATCTTATCTTCCGATGCTTCTAGTCTGCGCACCAACTTTGGAGTCCACACAATCGGTTTGTCGAGCCTACACCTTCCTTGACTATCTACTAGCTTCACGATCCACTCGTACAACTAAGAGGGGAAGCATGCAAAGAAAATTTCGTGGATTTCCATATATAAGTAGCACTCTAACCACTGTTCCTTTGATACTCACAAATTCCTGTTTTCTTGTTCCATGAACTCGTGAATGTTTTTGTCCAACCACCCTTCAATTTCTTTCTTTGTCAGATTCTAGTGACACGACATTAGACATTCCTTATGCAGATCCTGATCTTAGCAACGGAACCATTTGTTGGCTTGTTGGGGCCTTACCGAGGTTCAGAGGTGATTTAGCCAAATAAATCCCGATATTATTGGCCCTTTCAGCAATAGTCCATGTAGCACAGACTGAGATCTCACCCGAAGTAGAATGGGAGTGTGCTAGAACCAAATTTTCTGCACCCTGGAGATGCCTAATGAGTTCAAGTGGTCTGTGGTTCGACCTTGTGCACCCGTCGCTATGCACACTTACCCATACCTCGCAGCCTGAGGTGCTACCTTCACGCAGCCCTACTCGGGGGCTGAACGCTGCTATTACCCAAGTCCTTACTAGTATTCCATTGTTAGTTGATTAACTTAGCCTACTTGTATGACTTAGCAATATAAATAATTCATATAAGTGCACACAGTAAATAAACAATATATTTGCAATTTGTATCAAACATGTAATAACCCAAGAACAGATACACAGAATTAAGATAAAACTTCTCTTTATTATTTTATTCCTCAGTTACAAACTCAACTCGACCCTGCGCACTGAGCTATAGGGGTCCACGCACTCAACAACAGACTACTAGGCCTCTACGCACTCAATTGCAGAGCTTTCTCATATTATACGACCCAAGACACACTTTACACTTGCGACTCAATCACTTAGACTTCTTCTCCTTTTACACTTAGAGCCCCACTCTATTTATACAATCCCATGGTCTGTGAACCATGGGTAGGCTGACATTACATTACAAAACTAGGGAGGACAACCCTATGACTCTAACATACTTCCACGCCCATAATTCGTGGGGCTTTACAACATCATTTAGTCAAAACATGGGCTTTGAGCCCCAAAACATGCCTCAGGGGGGATTCCATGCCCAACAGTTAGAGAGTTATCATATCTACTACCTGATGTTATGTTAAATATACAACATCAACATTTTAGGTATATGAAGGAGTGAATGAAACAAATGCTTCTTCTAATGACATCCCAATAGATCTATACCAAAGCTGGTATGGGTTTTAGATTTCTCAAAGAAATGTATATCTGAATAGACCATTTGTATGAAGCAGAAGAAGCTAAGGGTGAAGTGTAACTATTCTACATTTTATCTTTGTTTCACTGAAATATGGAGATAAATTCTTGGTAAGGTCATTATTTTTTATTGTTGGGAATGTTTTTTGAAAACATAAATATATTCAGAGTCCTGAAAATCTTTGGGGCACTAATTCTTTCTGATTTAACAACTAAAATTTGTGAGTCGAACAATTTTTGGTTGGACTTTGAGAAAAACTCATGAGAAAATATTCCCAAACAAAAGGCAAAAATGTGTAAGGTTTAGACAAATTGGATATTCTCTCTAGAATTAGAGTGAACAAAAGTAGTGTCCTCCATTTTGGGTGAACACTCCACCCATCGTCAAGGGAAAAAAAGTTAAAAAGGAAATGGGTGGAGTGTCCACCTAAAACATTAGACATCGCTTTTTCTCACCCATAGTCTAAATACAAAAGAAATATCCAACATGAATAATTGTGGTAATTTGCATTTACATATAGGTTTAGACTATGCTAAAAGAAAGGAATATGGGATAATTGCAAAAAAAATTGCCTGATCTATAATTTCAACAAATTTTTTCAACCTTAGGAAGATTTTTTAAGCCATTCAAATTATTTTTCTCGAAAAGGAAATGTTTTTAATTCCCCATTTAATAGATTAGTTCTGGCTTTACCAAAGATAGTTGTGAAGGATGTCAGATATGTTGTGTATTTATTAGAAGGTCAAACACCATAAAAAAAGTGAGTTCCTGAAGGAATTTCCTTCTGAGGTGGACTTATTAAGGAAGGGATAGACTCATTGAAATGGAATGATTAGAATATATGAACTTTTCCAAAAGAGTTCAATTGTTTGTAATTCACTCAGAAGAAGAATGTGAATATCAATATTCAAGATCCACTACTTATACACTTGAAATTGGAAGGGAGTGTAATATATTTGAACAAAATGCAACCAACTCTTCTATATCCCCTTTTCATAAGAGATATAATATAAAAGCAAGATCTCGCCAACAAATGGAAAGAATAGATAGGAGAGAAAAGGAAACAAAGAAAGCTGCAATTGTGGCTTCTACCATTTCTCCTACATGCTCAAATCGAAAGGGAAAAGATGTTGTTACATCTAAGGGTCATATTTCTGGTTCAATCCACATGTTTTGAGACTGGGGTAGTTCAAAACTTTTAACTTCTAGCGCGAAAGTAGAGCTCTCATGGGGAATATATGTATTTTCTTCAGAAATTTCTTGTTTTACTTTTTAATTGAGTAATTCTATCGCATGGTGTTTTTCACCAGTGTATTCAAGCACTTAGGTATGAAAACATTTATGAGAATTTTTCTCAGTTTATAGTGTCATATGACCAATGCCAATATCCAATAATGTGAAAAAAAAATTATATGATTTGAAACTATTATTCAGGAAATTGTTTCCTTTTTGTTTTAAATTTAAATAAATTTCATTATGATGAAAAAATATTCAATATATGAACTTAGGGTCAATGGAGGATGAGGGTAAATGTTTTCTCATGCTTCTGTATTAAATCTAGATTTAATGTGTCCATTTAGAATTTAATTAGTGTGTACATTTTAGTGTTTTAGGCCTACGAATTTCAACCCTTTGGGTGGTTAGCCTTGTATGGATCACAAAACAACTTATTATAGTTCCTACTACATGTGGAAATGACAACAGAGAAGATAACCCAAAATTTTGTCTCGAAAGTCTATGACGAAATGAGTTTGAACTAGAGATGATTATTTTTATATATTATTGAATACAAATGTGCCTCTAAAAATCTTAATCAGTATGCCTTGCTCATGTATGTTATAGGTAAGATTTCCCCAAAGAATATGATATGGATCTAGGTGTTGGACAAACTGGAACCTTGTAAACTTCATGTGTATGCCACTAGCAATTTGAGTATGAATATTACATTAAAACCCGAAAACCGATAAGTTGAACTTTATCAATTTATAAGATTTATAACCATCTATCAAGATTTGAAATGTAAGATTTGAACTTTATAAATTTGATAAATCTTATAAGCTTTCAGTAATCCCTACATGTGTTACATGCTAGATGTCAGCTTACACTACTAGAACATTGGAAGGACAAGTTTTTCATTCACAGTTTTGTGTATCCAATTTTTTTCCTGTCCATTTTCTTCTCTTTGAAGTTCGATCTATCTTGTGCCTTAACATATATGCAAACTCCCTTTAACATGCCCCTTTTGAGAATATGTTTTTTTGAACGGATAATACACTTCCCTATCTTTCTTCTAAATATTAGTTAGGAATCAATCATAGTATAGTGGTCTATTATTGGTAAGATGGTATTTACTATTATTATAGAGATCAGTTGGGGAATTATTTTTCATTAGGGTGTCACTTAAGTTTATTTTTATGACTGTGTAGTGGGGCTTCCAGATGATTCTGAGTATAATAATTAGTTAGACAAGTTTAACTGTAGGATATAAAAAGGTTACAGGTTACTTTGATATCCTATACCATGGATATTTCTCACATGTCTAACAAGGGATAGTAGAAATGTGAAGTCCATTATGGGAAGCTATGAGTAGTGTATGGTGGCATAGGACTATAGATTTTATAGTTTCTCTGCTGAGAAAAAATAGAAGCATAAGGGAAAACATTATGTCAAGATATTATGTACCATATTGGTAATTATGAATAGTATAATCACAAACGAATAAATAATAATATCATTCTATAATATTTATTAATAGAGAGACAACAATGTGAATATTTTATAAAGATATATGAAGACAATATAATGATAAATGAATCTATTGTAATATTCATTGGATATGTATCAATAAAAATAGAATTCACTCTTTGGACTCTCTCACCTCTAGTGTATGAGAAATCCCCTCTAAGGATGGGTATTTTCTATCACTTGGCCATGCACATGTCTTTTCTCATGGGGAAACATCGATTCATTATTATTATCTAGATCCTAGATGCAAAACGTCAACACCATGTATTAATTACAAGCTCCTAATATGATTCATTTAAAATATTATTCATCTACGGTCCTTTTTCAAAAGGAGCCAAGTAAAGTAGCATATTTTGGCACAAATTTTCTTTATAAATGATAAAATAAAGAATTTTATTCATTTATACATAAATCCTAGACAAGAAGTTAGGCTAATTACAACCCCAAAATCCAAAAATTATAGGTATAACCTCCTAGTTCAAACCTAATCTTCTCTGAGGGATATACCCTTTGGGTCAAGTATTTGGTGTTTTTCTAACATTTTAAGGAGTTTTTCCTCGTCCCCAGTGTAAATTTTCTTTCACTCCATTAATGATGTAAATCAATGCACTCATTTTGTTCATGTCACATACAAATTTTTTAGTACCTTGTCCAAGTGCATGTTTTTTCATCAACCTATTTTTGTTGTTTAATTTTATTTTATATTAGATGTTGTAGTTATTTTTCCATGCCATGTAGATCTGCTTTGAGCTTTACTGTACTCCATAGATTGATCATAGTCCCATTAAATTTTGAAAAATTCCCACCTAATTCTAAGAGAAATTTTCAAGTTTTATCATGGACATGTTTTGCAAAGTAAAAGTATTGTTCTTGGTTTTGGAATGACCTAGGTCATCCTGGTCATTATCTCCTCTTGAAATCCCTCCTGCTGACTCCTATTTGCTTCAAATTTAATAGCTGCATCGTTTTCTTCTTTTTTTTTGGGGGCACTATGCATTTTCCTTGGCCATTGATTTTCCTTCACCCTTCCACTTGGTTTTTAACAACGTTTATATTCAATATTATTTCTATTGTTTTGTAAGAAAAATCATCATTTGGACTAGCACGCTTTCATGATGCTTTAGTGGTATCATTGGAGAAACACAACAGAAGAAATGATACTCAATACTCTATCTTAATAACCCACTAAAAAAAATTCTTAGGTCAAATTTCGAAACAATAATGCATACGAAATCAAATTCTTATCTTATGTTATGTCCCTGATTTTTTATCTGAAATTCCATGTAAGAAATCTTTATGCCATTTTCTCTTTTGATTATTGTGAGTCGTGGACTACTAAATAGTGGAATTCATTTTTTTTTTTTATCTATTGAGGTTGAATTGGTTTATGGGGTCACATATTATGAATGTTGATATACATATATGCAGTGTAATAAATTCATGATAAGTTTGTTAATAAATTGTACACGTGTTGTCAAGGAGCTTCTGAACCACAACCCTGATTTGAGAAAAAATTTGGATTTATCAAATGCCACATGTTTTATTTATACTGCAAGTAAGGTTCATGTTGAGGTTCTTAATGATATTCTTTCTAGAGACAAACAATTGATAGGGATTGGCATAAGAAATGGCAAGAATGCACTGCATAGGGCTACAAGAAGTGGTTACACATACATTGTGAGAGTTTTAATAGTAGAAGATCCACAAATGGCTCAATGAAAAGACAAAAGGGCCATACAATAATGCACATGGTAGCTAATGGAGCCAACTACTTGGATGTCTTGAAGGATACTACAGGTTGACCTAATAGTATTTATGCTACCGGATAGAAATGGCAACACACCACTACATGTACCAACAAGGAATAAGCATAAGGAGGTATTGTCTCTCGATACAACATACTAGAATTTCTTTTAATTATATGACCTAGTTTAGAGTTGTACATTTTAATTAGTATGAGAGGGGAGCTTCCCGTTCAACCAAGAAACACGAGGGTAAGATTTACTTCCACTTGGTGCCAAAATCAAGATTTATTTTATTTATTTATTTATTTATATATATAAATCCATATATGAATATATTAGTTTGACGTATCTACCAATTTTCATTTTAATTACTTTTATTCAACTACATTGCAGTGATGTACCATTTCATTCTACCATAGACGTTCTAGCCCTTATAAAGTGACAAGAACATGTAAAATGTAGATCCCAACCTTAATCTTCCATTAGATAGTCAATCTAGTCTACTGAATTGTTTGTTGTTATTCGAGCTATGGTTATTGTAAGAAAAACTCTTATAGTCTGTGGAGAGTATACAAATTGTTGAATATCATATATCCTCTTATCTTTCATGATGAGATTGACACATGTATTTAACAAGCAATCAATACAGAAACAAGATGGTGCAGTCATTGACCTTATAGAGTAAACAAAATAGATCATGAAATGAATCACTAATTATTTTAAGAGATCATGAATGGCTTATTTGTCAAAAGAATTGATTTCCCTCATTAAATGATGTATAACTTGTTTTTGGATAGTATGAAACTTGGGTTGAACTTGAATTTTGGTTTTGGCCAACAAGCAACTCAAGACAAACTTTACCTTTAGCATTATGGATAGGCTCTTTATATGTTTTCAGTGGAATTATTAGAGCATCTGAAATATTTTGAGAAGCATGAACTTCCTGAACTATAACATGTCCTCTTGTTAACAAATAATAAAAGCATATCAGTGGAAAATCTTGAAGTTTTATCAAGAGAATTTAACCTTGTTTTAGCTACATGGAGACAAAGCAATTTAATTACATAAAAAGTGTCGCTTTTCATGCTTGGGCTTGGAAGACACAAATATTATATTCCTGTGGTGTATCTTTTCACCTTGAGGAGCAATTGCTATTCCTATTCTCTATGGATAGTTTTGTTATTCCCTTAGATCCATTCCATAGAGGTAGAGGGGGGATTATGTGTATTTTTCTATTGTATACTTCTTTTTTCTTTGAAGTTCTTGTCCTCACACCCCTTTTCCAATTGGAGTACTTGTGGGAGGACATAGTTATTGTTGAGAGGTAGAGAGTGCTTTACTTGTATCCATGCAATTGCATTTTTGGATACTCCTGCTTGGTCTGGATTTGGAAGTGTTTGAATGCCCCTTGGATATTTTGTTGGTGTCATAGATATTAGCATAACTTTGGGCTTACAATTTTAACATATGTTTAGTGGTTTAATTTCAAGGTCATTATTGATCATTGTATTTTAACATCTTGAATTAATTAATAATGAGAAGCACTCCCAATCAGTTTTCTAGAACCTATAGCTAGGAGGATTCAAGTGTGTAGCTCGTTATTCATAATTGCATCTTATATACTCATTTTTTTCTACTTTTTGGCATGAAAATTAGAGTTTTAGAGGAAAATTGTTATTTTGTCACAACATATTTACATGATTCACAAGGTAAGAAATCAATTTTTGGTGTAGTTGCAAATTTTAGGTTTGATAATTATAAGTTATTTATAGGCTATAAATGTCTTCAAATTTTCACTTATAATTCAGTATTCAACTAAACATATTATCTTATACATAAATATTTGTGCCTCCACTTACATTTCATAACTTCCATAACCATTAGGTAAGGATCTGTAACTTTGATGTTATTCTTCTTGTTTAATAAAAAAATTTCCACGACTTGACAAAGTTTTATAACTTGTAGAAAGTTGTAGAATTTACAATTTATGAAGTTTCAAGGTCTAATTTTTTAAAGTCTAATTATCTAAAGGGTGTTAGCTCAATAGAAGAGAACATGCATTACAAGAAGCAGGTTGGTGGTTCGATTTCATCTTACCTTGATATTCATATGGAATGACGATGATCAGTTTTTGGTGACAGGTCTCTTTTGATCATCACCAATGAGCTTGTTGTAACTTTTTTTGAACCTCACGAAAATATGAAATGGTGATGGTCAATAGACGCCACCATATAGATATGTGTGTGTGTGTGTATGTGTGTGTGTGCATCAATAGTGATGTCCATGAAAGGCCTATCACCATAAATAATAAATGGCATATATTACTTCCATTTAACTATATATAATGTATCAAGGTCACTTCTCACACATTTTCATGGTATTGGTCGCCTATTGTTTGACCTTAGGGAATAATCTAATTTCCTCCATCTCTTATGTTATCCTCCCTAGCTAAGTTGGACTATTGAATGTGGGTGTGATCTATACCTTGTTAATTACATTACCTATTATGATATATGAGCTTGACCTTGTGCCTTGCCAGAGCCACAACAACACCACTTCACTCCCACTTATGGCATCTGTTCCTCCCACTGTATCTTGTTCTGTCCAGGTCATGCCACACCAATTTTTCCATGTGATCTCGTCCTCGTATGTGGTATTGTCAGTGACCTTGTTATTATCTCCGTGATGTTATTTCAATGGTTGGGATTTTCTATCACAATATCGATGGTATTGGTTGCAGTACCTAAAACCCTAACTCCTTGCTCCATGGTTTTGATCTTGCTCTCCTTGGTGAGCCTTACTTGTTTCTCGAGGTTTTCCTGCATCCTAGTTTCTTTGCCCTCTTGGATTACCCTCCTACAATAATGGAGGTGGTTGTTTTAGTTTTGGAGTAGCATTGATGACCACCAGTATTTTAGCAATAATGCTGCAATTCCTAGGGATTCCTACTTTACTTTTATCAACCCGGTAGTTCGTAACAAAATTGAAAGCGATGGTGTTGTATGCACAAGTACTAGCTCTTACTACAGGCTATCACTTGATCACCTGGCACAAGTTCGCTAGAAGCTTAAGCCAACTTCTATGAGTTCTCAGAAGAAGCTTTGATAGTGATGAAAAAAAACTAACTCTATAGGGGCTATTCTATTTGGAGAAAGAGAAGAAGAACTGAAATGTAACGCAAGCCCTAACAAACCCTAATTTACCTATTAACTCTATTTTTGCAAGAAAAGAGATGAAAACTGAAGAAATGGGTGCCATTGACTACTGAAAAGGTAAATTGCATTTATTCAAGCTACTTCTGAAAAGAGATGAGAAGAAAACATCTTTCTTTGCTTTTGAGTGTTTTTATGTGAAATTATTATGCTTGTGATTTATCTAGATGTGATTATGCAGAGGTTTGGCGGCAAAGGAAGATGGAATTGGTTGTTGCAGAGGTGGAGGAAGGTGTGGAGAGGTCCTAAGAAGCCCCTAGTACCCTTCTGAATATTTTCATAGTGATTGGACTTAAAAAAATCACTCACAGGAAATTCTACAGAAGGCTGCAGGGGATCTACAGGAGGATCTATAGGAGGATCTACAAGAGGAGGCGAAGAGCAATTTTTGGAGTTTTGAAGGTGGAAAAATGATGGGAAAGGGTTAATGAAGGATAGATGAAGGTGTTGAGGTGTCTGGAGCATGTCAATGAAGATTAAGAACGAACGTGATGAATGGATTTGTTCAAATGGCAAGAAAGTAGCTTTATGCAGAAATTAGGGCAGATTGGCGACATGTTGCGAATGAGTTGAGATATCTATGAGAAGTGGGATGGTGTTGCCTTTTCTATGGATGTATGGTGAGCTGATATGTATTGCAAGAGATCTGAACATTTACTTATCAAAATTGACCAAAGAAAGAACTAACTATACCATGAAAACAAAATTTTGTCTAGCTTAACCTAATTTATGACCTACAAACAGAAAATGTTGAACAGTAACCGATGAACTGAAAGGCATGTAGAGAGATATATGGGAAAAGAACAGGAAATTATCTAGGCAACTAAATCTGAACCAATATCAACTTTTCAAAATCAAGTTATCACACTAGGAGTTGCATGGAAGAGAAAAACCTGTGTTTTTGGTGGCAGCAGTAGTGCCTTGACCTCAAATCATAGTCCCAGGAAGGGAGAAAGGAGATCAGGGCCTGTTGTTGGCCTTTTTGAATCTTACTCTATCACTACAGTAACCTACTCAAGCAACTTGAAACAAAAAAAACTATACTAACCATCAAAAACAACCTAATCTAACAAAGTAAAATGAGTCTATGCAACAGAAATTAACTCATGAATTGAAGCAAAAATGTATAAGTACACAGTAGGAGTTGTTGGCCAGCTTGGGTTGGGCCCTAACCCAAGAGCTTCATCCCTCTGAAAGAGGTCAGTGCTAGATCAAAAACTGTTTCTTCTTCATTATCAAAAATAGTAGTTACGTTGCATAAACTATTCTTAAAAAGGAACTCGAAAAAGAGTTGAACACAATGCTGCACAAAACTGCAAAAATCTACTAATAACTGGCTAACCTACTAACACTCTAAGCCTCCTTATTTATACAAATGGATTCCTCCAATAGTTGTCCTAAAATCAAGGAACTCGGCTTCTTAGAACTGGAGATAAACAATAGTCCTACTTTAATTGCTCGGTTGCCCCTTGGAATCATCAATGTGGACCTTTGTGCTCCGAGTTGCTAATGGAGGATTCAAGGAAAGGGGTCATAAATGAAGGAGACACCCCCCCAAAAGTTTGCTTCCCTATTTTCCTTGAGTTTTGGTTTCCATTTGCTCATAAATCCCTTGTCTTTATCCAAAATTGACCAAAAAATCTGCATAAGGCACATATTAGACTACATGGAAAAATGACTAACCCAATTCACTCTATTAGCATAAATGTATATAAAACATGCAATAAACTAATGAGAATGGTGGATTAAGTCCAAATAAGAGGCAAAATGAGCCCATATAATTACCCATTTTTGGGGCTCATCGTCACCCCCTGTTGAATGGGTTGCTCATCCTCTGAGAAACTAATCTAACTCTTCATCCTTAATGGCTTTGATAGATTCCCTAACATCCCAAGCCTCTGAAAACCTACTTTCCTATCCACTTCTTCCCATTGTTTTTGTTCTTCCTCCTCCTTTACTCCTTCTAGCATTCCTAACAACAGTGGAGGACTGAATTTAAGGCCAATCCATTTTGCCTTCAAGCTTTGCATTGAGTGCTTATATAGGGGCACGCTCCTCTTGTCTTCCCTCATCCTTTTTGAGGAGTGATACTCTCTGATCCTTAGGCTGTGTGGTAATGTATTCCACCTTCTCATGTTGTCATGAATGCAGTCATCGCCCAACAATCTCTCCATTTCCTCGAAATGAGCAATAGCCTGGGCTTGCTTGTCAACATAGTCAGGGACAACTTGAGGATTGGCTGCAAGGTGTTGGTGGGCATAGATGAGAGCCAAGGGTTCTGTTGGTTCTGCTCTAATCATTAGGGGCTCACTCAGCTCTTTTTCCATCATTTTCTGGATTTCCACTGCCCTCTTCTCTTCATGGCTCATCCAAGAAGCCATAGCCATTAGCTGCAAGTCTCCCAATGCAACATTTGGATCCCATAAATTCATGTTAGTAAGTGCCATGTTGTGCAGGTAAAATTCTACTAGCTTTGCTTTATCCTCCGCTGAACTGTGATCACATAAATGCATAAATTGGCCATAATCCTGAAAAGGTATTGTGCCCCTCTGGGCTAGTGTCTTAATCTAAAATTGGAGCCACTAATATTTGAGGTATAGTGGATATGATTTGGCTGCCTACTTGCACTGTAATGCCTCCATTTCCTAGCTGGCCATGCAGGCTAACTGGGCTTCCTTTTCCTGTACCTGCCTTTTCAAAATGAACACTTCATTTTCTGCCTGGGATTCTTTTTCTTGTTGTTGTTTCATCAATGTCTCATTGTCTGTCTAGGGTTCCTCTTCTTGCTACTATTTTTTTGCTACCTCACTGTCTTCCTAGGGTTCCTCTTTCTGTTGTTGTCCTTTTAAGATTGACAACTCATTTCCTCCTTGAGGTTTCCTTTCTTGCAGCTGTTTTTTCAACATTTCATTTTCTTCCTGCAATTGAGCTCTTCTGATGCTTTTTGTATGCCTGACCATGCTCAATTATTTTCCCATATCTCTCAAATTGTTCTCCATGTGCCCAATGTCTTCTACTCCTTTTGATTTTGCAATCTACATCCATGTATGGGTCTTGACTCTTTCCTTTTCCAGCTCAAAGAAAAGAGGCACTGCAAACTTTTGTGGGATGATCTTCCCATCTCCCAGAAGGTTGTAGTAGGAGCCTAAGTTAGGCTAAGGTCCAGGCTCTGGTATTTCTTTTTCCTTATCTTCCTCCTGGGTCTGTTCTTCTGCCTTCTTTTCAAGTTTTTTAGTTTCTTTGAGCTTCACCAATGTCTCTTGTGGAGAGGTCTACACCTCCTGTAGGACTACTTTAGACTCCATTAATTTGATCATTTCTTTCCATGTAGAGGTCTTAGGACTTCCTCTCTCGTAATCGATGGAGATTTTGGAGGGAGATTCCTCCTTTGTTACAATAGGTGCATCCTCAATGATGATGGGTTCCTTTGAAGGTGGTTGAGGCTTCTCCATCTTGATTTTGGTGCTCTTTTGAGCTTTGAAGTACATAGGGTTGTCTTTTTCTTTTCCCTTTTTGCTTGGTTGGAGTACTAAGTGCAGCAAGAACAACTGTTGATTCTCTTGCTAGTGTCTCAGGAGACACTTCTTCTTGCTGTTTTTCTTCTCCTTCATCTGTTGTTTTGCCTATTTCTATTAGTTTTGTCTATTGTCTCTGACTCTATTGTCTCCTCTGCTTGTTTAGCTTCTTCCTTTCCTGTGGTAGCCTTTTTCTGAGTTGTCTTGGGTTTCTTCTTTTTAGTTCTTGTTCTATTCTTTTTCTCTGTTGTGGTTTTCCCTTTTTCTACTTTGGATGCTATTTTATTTTCTACCCTAGGTTCATCCATGGTGGTGTCATGCTCCTCATCTCTTCTCTGTTGTTCTTCTTTTTCTTCTTCCAATTGAGTATTTTGTGCTTCTTCATAGATTTCCTTCTCAGGTTCCTCTTTTTGCTCCTCCTCTTCATTGCCAGATGAACTAAGGTCATCAATGAGAGTTTTTATGTCATCTTCTTTAGTCATGTTCCTGAAAATATCCCAGGCTATAGGGGTTGTGTATGTGTGGAGGGCATCCTCCACTAGTAATTTAGTGAGCCCATGGTGAGCCAGCTAGTCTAGAACACCTACATTCAATTTGGTGCTACATTCTATCCAGAATTGGAGGAGAAAATATGGAAGACTGAGTTTTCTAGATGTAGGCAAGTCCATGCCATATCTTAGTTCATGTAATAGTCTGAAATGATTACCATAAACAATGTTGTATCTCCCTTCACAGGAGATATACTTCATGATCTGATATCTGACTTCACCCCATTGATAAGGTATACTTATCCTTCCGATCCCATTCTTATCCTCCATAGGATGTTCATTAGGCTGGAAAAAGGTCTTTTTAGCAACCTGTCCTAGTGGTTTTTCTTCTTTGCTCCAGGGGAGCCCAAATGGAAGACTTGTAATTCTGTTGATGAACTCTAGTGTAAGTTCTATGGTTAGACCCCTGAAACTGACTGTAGCATGAGTTTTTGAATAGGGTCTTAAAGACAATAAAAATTCCTCTGTAACTTCCTCATCATACCCATGAAATTTCTCAAAAAAAGGCATCCAATTTGCCCTGGTAAAGAGGGCTACCAATTCTAGGTGTTCATGCAATTTGGTGGAATTTAGAGGTTGTTTTCTCATAAAACCCCCTGTCATGATGTTCTGCGACTGTTGGAAATTCTTAGGTGAGGAGGAAGGCAACAAATTTTCAAACTAGAAAATGGGGGAACAGCTGAGGTTTTTTTCTTTCTGGAACCAGAGAGGGTTTTTCGTGTTTCTTCCTTTTAACAAAAACAAATTGTAACTTTCTTTCCCTTCAAACTCCATTCTCAACTTCAATTTAATTCTCAGGCTGTTTAAGGAAATCAATATCCTTTTTCTCTCTTTTTCTTTTAATAGAGAGTAAGACAGTGTTTTTCTTTTCACAAAGTAACCAGACCACCTGATGCAAATTTAATGTTTTACGGGCTTAATTTTCTATGGTTGTATCACCCCTTCATACAGGAGAATATCACCGAGGAGAAAGAGACAGACTTTCAGTGTAGAGAGTAAAATGGAGAGACTGTATATATCTCAATGAAAACACAGGCATACTTTTGTTCTCCTTTTTTCTTTTCAACTCAATACTCCACTTCAAATCCCACCACCTTTTGTAGATATATAACATGTAAAGTGGGTTTTCTGAGCCTACCTTTTTTGAGCTTGAATTTGGCATAAAATCCTGAATTTTCCCTCTGCATAGATGCTCACTGGCCTTCCTATAGAAAGGCTCCTGTAGACTGTGTTTTAGCACCTATAAAGTGCGATAATGCTCCTGTAGATCCCAATAAGTGGAAGGGTTTCAAAAATGATAGAGAGCAACTGTTTCAAGGTTCTGAAGGTGGTAGGTAAGTTGTTGTAGTCAAGAGCACGACGATGCAAATGAAACCATGTTGATGAAGGCATCAAATGTCGTTTACTTAAGCTTATGGCATGTTCTGTAGTGACAAGGTGAGGTGGCAGGAAGGGTACGTTATCTTCAACTGGACCATTGGTCCCTATTCTAGTGCCATTATGATACTTCATGCCACTTGCCCACAATCACTTCCATCATTCCCAATATACGCCACCATCACTACCTGTATTGAGTTTTTCTTCCCAATTTTATTCAACACACGTGCTGATTGCACCCACTGAATGTTGTTTGAATTGGACAAGGCTTGTTTGAACTGGACGATGGTGGCCAGTTAGCTAGCCACTGATTTCGTTTAATTGCAACCATCTCAATGGTTCATGCAGCTTCTAAATCATATTCATGCAACAGAGGAACGAGTTTAGTCACTTACATGTTTGTCACTACCGTGCTTTGCATGCCCAGACTTTGGCACTCTTGTTCATGGATTGTTGCTACTATTGGTTCTCATGGATTCTAAATTGGGGACTTGGCTACCTCATGCTGGTGATCTTCTAATCAGGAATGGCTCCTTGCACGTTGTATACACCTATGGTTGCACTGACGCTGCCTCTGGAGCTTGTTTTTTTAAGGGGATCAGCTATTATAGGAATCCTATAGGATTTCCTGTAACTGCTTCTCCCTCTAAAATTTCTAGCTGAGGTTTGAGCAGGGACTGAAGAGATAGCTTAGGAAGGTTCTAAAGGAAAAGGAAAAGCAGCAGGTATGCACTAGGTAAGAAACAAGCTAAGGATGTTGCTATTTTATTCTTCATCAATTTTTTATTTTTTTTAAACAAAAGAAACAGAATTTCTGTCTTTTCTGTGCAAGGAAGAAAGAAGTGAGTGGAAATGTAGTGTTGTAGGTATGGAATGGAGAGTTGGGGGGATGAATGGTGGCAGGGAGGTCCACAGGTCCTCTGGACAAATTTCTAGCCCTCTAATTCTTTTCTGAACTTGATTTCGAGCTCTTTATGGTTTCTACAAGAGCCTCTTGTAGAATGCATGAGCTTCTTGTAGGACGCATAATTTCCAGAACAAGTGAGACCAGGGCTTGGGAAAAGACAATGGTGATGGAGAAATGATCTATCAGGTGTGTATTCAACCTGGCCATGTCCTTTTTTTTCTTCTGTGACCCTCTTGTAATCTACAATACATTCAAAAGAAGTTAGTTTTTTTTTTTTTTGTCTGTTTTTTTTTTTAGGAGACAGTTGGGGTGCCTACAGGAGGTTTTCACCCTCACTGCCTACCTTGGGCGTCTCCAGGAGTTTTTCACCTAGGGATCTTTTATTCTTTTTTTTGTTTTTTTCTTTTCCTATCCTTTTTTTTGTGTCTAGGGTGTGGGTGGAGTGGAGGTAGGGACTTCCTCCACTACCAACACTACTTTACTCAAATTCTCAATGAATTCTTGCTTGGAGAGGGGCTTCCTGTAGATCTTCAACCGATGCCCATTGACAAGCACGAGGATGGCTTTTCCATCAATGGTCCAGATCAAAACTAAACCATTGTCATTACACTTTTCTATTATGTATGGTCCTAGCCATCTTGTCCTCAGTTTTCCATTGAAATCTTTATACTCTGAATCATACAACAGTGCCCAATCTCCTTCCTATAATTGTTTTTCTTTGAGGTGTCTATCGTGCCATATTTTCCTTTGAAGTTTGACTACCTCTGAATGGAGAAGGGTCTACAATCTTTGTTCATCCAATCCATTTAGCTGAAGTAACCTTTCCTTTTGTGCATCACTGAGATTTAGGTCCAGCTGAGCTGTCATCCTCAGTGTGTTATATTAAAATTCTATTGACAATAAGACCTTCTTCCCATAGACCAGCTCATAAGGTGTGAATATTGTGGTGGTTTTCTAGGTGGTGTTATAGGCCTAGGTGGCCTCAACCAATCGATATTCCCAATATTTTCTGTTGCTGCTCACTACCTTAGTCAAAATTCCTTCCAAGGATCTATTAGTGACTTCCACCTGCCCATTTTCTTGCAGATGATAAGGGGTGGAAGTTTTGTGCTTAATTTTGTGATGTGTGAGTAGGTCTTCAATCAGATTGGAGGTAAACTGACTCCCTTGATCTGTGACTAATTCTCTTGGATAGCCAAACTTGTAGAAAATATTTTTTTCCCAAAAACTCAGCTACTTTTTCTTTTGTTGCTGCCTTGATTGGCTTTGTTTCTACCCATTTTGTCAGGTAACCAGTGCACACAATGATGTAAGATTTATGTTTTGAAGGAGGGTTGAAAGGACCTACAAATTCCATGCCCCACTTCTCAAATGGCTCGAAAGTCACTTGAGGTTGTGGGGGCATCTCATCCCTTGGAGTAGGTTTCCCCATCCTCTGACGTCAGTCACATTGGTTGATATATCTCCTGACATCTTGATGAAGAGTGGCCAATAGTAACCTGCTTGCATAATTTTGAAGGCAATCCTTTTTGCTACAAAATGGCCCCCACAGGGCCCATCATGACAGGTGAAGGAGGCACTTTTCCTCACGATCTTGCTCTTCTCTTTCGAGGATAGGTGTGGCAGAAACTATGCTGAAACCAAGTAATTTGCTATATCAGCAAACTATGGACAGAGTACTAAGATAGAAAATAGGTGTTCATCTGGCATTCGATCATCCATCATTCCTTATTCACCTACAGGAAGATCTATTCTAGACATAAAATCAGCAACAACATTTTCCTTACTTTGTGACCGGAGAACCCACAGTAAAAACCATTTTGCGGTCAACGTTTCGAACCCCAACAGGGATCCATCATCAGGACTTTTCTTGAACATTCAATAAAAGTCCTGATGATGGATCCCTGTTGGGGTTCGAAACGTTGACAGCAAAATGGTTTTTACTGTGGGTTCTCCGATCACAAAGTTAGAAGATATTGACCACAGAAGTCTTAAATCCAAGAACATTTTCCTTAACCAGCTTATCAAAAATGGTTAAATCAAATTGCTGCAATAAAAGTAACCATCTAATATTACGAGCATAGACATCTAGTTTATTCATCAAATACCTAATTGCGACATAATCACTGTGTACGAATGTTTGATAACCAGTGATGTAGTGTCTGAACTTATTTAGGGAATGGATTATAGCTAGGAGCTCCTTTTCAGTTACAGTGTAGTTTAATTTTGCCTTCGAAAAGTTTTTACTTACAAAATATATGGCATAAGGCAGCTTCTTATAAATTTTCCCTAAGAGTATTCCTATCGCTTTATTTGAGGCATCTGTATGAATGTGGAAAGGTAGGGCCTAGATTGGACCTCTCAAAGTTGGGGCAGTCACTAGTTTACTTTTCAAGGTATCCAGAGCCTCTTAATAGTTGTCAGTCCATATGAACTCAGCATCTTTCCCTAAAAGACCAAACAATGGAGAGGCTAGCTTACTGAAATCATTAATGAATCCTCTATAATACCCTGCTAAGCATAGGAAACTACGAACATCTCTTATCTTTTGAGGAGGGGGGACCCTTTGGATGATGGCAATTTTTTTGGGATCCACCTATAATCCTTGCTGAGAAATTGTATGACCTAGCACAGTCCCTTCAGTCATCAGGAATTTGCATTTTTCAGGACTAAGGGATAGGTTCATTTCAATGCACTTGTCTAAAAATTTTCCTATGTTAGTCAAAGCTTCCTGGAAGTTAGAACCATAAGAGGTAAAGACATCCATATAGATTTCCACTAAATCATGAACCAGTTCAACAAATATACTCGGTACTGCTCTCTGGAAAGTGGCGGGAGCATTACACAACCCAAAATGAAGGACCCAGTATGTGAAAGTACCCAAAGGACAAGTGAAAGTGGTCTTATCTTGGTCTTCCAGGATGATTTGGATCTCGTTGTCCCCGCTAAACACATATAGGAAGGAGAAGAACTTATTCCCTGCCAGACCATCTAACACTTGATCTATGAAAGGCAAAGGAAAATGTTCCTTCATGGTGGCCTTGTTTAGTTCTCGATAATCGACACAGATTCTCCACTTCCTGTATTTCTTTGGTACTAGCACCAAAGAAGAGACCCATCCACTGTTAGAGATGGGGTAGATGAATCCTACATCCAGTAACTTTTGTAATTCTTCTTTGAAAATGTCGTTAAGAGCTGGATCCATCCTCCTTTAAGACTGCCTGAATGGTTTGCAATCTTCCTTAATGTAAATGTGACGAGTATAGACTAAAGGGTGGACTCCCTTCATCTCCTTATAGCTCCAAGCAAAAGCATCTGAGTGGTTTCTCAATAAGTTACACAGTCTTTCTCCTGAGAGGTAGATAGGGATGAGTTGATCTTCAAGGTTCTTTCTAGGCTAAATTCCACATTCTTAACTTAGAGAGAGGTCAGATCAGCCACATAGAGATCAATTAAAGGGTTAGCTTGGGTTTCTTTAACTAGCTCTTCTAAAGGCAACACACTGCAGGGTGTATTATAAATCAAGTCTTCAATAACATCATCCTCGGTTTGTGGTCCCCCCATGGTAGCTTCTACTGCACATAGTGGTGTGGAAGACTTCATCCTCATCCTCCTTCTCCAACCAGAGAGGCAAATCATGTTCTAACAAAGGTTGGGTAGAAGGATATAGGACTAGCTACTTGGACATATGCCCATTCTTTATTGTCATGTTCCCAGCTCGACAACTAATGTAGGCATCCGCAGTAGCCAACTAAGGTCTTCCAAGGATGAAAGGATACTCAGTGAGCTTTTCCTTTGGATGGAGAACAAAGAAATTAGCAGGGTACTCCCAAGAATCGATGGAGACCATTACATCTTCCATAATCCCTTCAGGGGTCACGGTGGAGTGGTCTTCTAACTGCAGTACTGTTGTGGTCTTTCTCAAGGAGCCCTAAAGATTGAGCTTGAGCATAGTTTCCTTGATCATCACATTAATGGCAGCCCCTAGATTAATCAGGGTATGGGGGATTATGGTTCCATTAATGTGGACATTGACTACAGGACTTCCAGGGTCTAGCTATTTAGGACATATCATCTGCCCCAACATCAAGTCAGACAGATGTCCTATGACATTAATAGTTGGAGCATCTCTCCTGTGCCTGCTTGGGTGCCTGAAGCACTTCTCCTTGATCATCTTGTTGTTTATAGGCACATCCTTTATGGCTTGGAGAAGTGGTATCTTTACACATAACTGTTTTCATTCTGCCAGATGTTCAGTTTCTTTTGGGGTCAGTTGTGTGGTTCCAGTTAATCTCTCAAGAAAGGGTGGAATGGCCTTTGTTCCACTTTCCTGTTTTTCCTCATCCTCCCTAGGGGGAGGTTGGTTATTTGGGATAACCTTCTTAGATCGTAGGTTAATCTCCTGAATCTCGATAGCGTAGGTTGGGCATGATGTTTCCCCATTATATACCTGTTGGGCATGTCTGTTATTAGGGTTTCGGTTTGGTTGAGCAGGTATTTGAGGTTGCCTTGGTGGAGCAGGAGGCAATGGTTGTGGTTGAGTAGGTGCTGGAGGCAAAAGAGCGGGAGGAGAGTTGTACTGGGGCCTCCACCCTTGATGAGGTGCATTCCACTGAGGCTGTGGCGGAGCATAAGAGTGAAACGAATGTGCAACTGGTTGAGCATGGTATTGAGATGGATATGACCAAGGAGGGGGTGTGAACTAGGAAGGTTGAGTAGGGGGACCCCAAGAAGGCATGGAAGTGGCTTGATTGGGGTTTTAATAGGTCTAGGATGTCCGTTGTGTTCCTTGCTAGTAAGGTCTAGGCCCATGTGGCCTCCTTTGGTTCATGAAATAGAGTAGTTCAGTGACTAGTTCGGCTCCCTGATATGCAACTTTAAGTTTGGGCAAGGAAGGGCACTGATTCATAGAATGGTCTTCTTCACAGATTGAACACACTTCTATAGAGTTAAATGGACATTCATTCCTAGGGTGCCTTCTGGTGCACCTAGGACAAAAGATGGCCAAAGCCCTCTCGACTTCCTCTTGCTTCCTTTTGATATGCAAGGTATCCATTTGAATGGCAAGAGTCTGCCTCATCTTGCTCTTGAAATATTCCAGTCAATTCTCAAATTCACTTCTAAGAGATGAACTGGATGAGGATTTACTGGCTAAAGGTTGACTTCCCCTACCTCTCTTTCTGGTTGACCTATAATGGTTTCTAAACACAGTCTTTATGTCACCATAAGGTAGTTGGTAGATGTCTCCCCCAGCTAGCAAATGGAGGGTATCTAGAAGGTCTTCAGGGACTCCTTTGAGCAAGACCAACTTCAGAGATTCGGGGTCAAGTGTGCACCTGACCCTTTTATAACTGAACTGAAACCTCTCTTCATAGTCTTCTAAGGATTCATCACTTCCCATGGTCACTCGGAAGATTTCTTCCTTGGTATCCTTTGATCTACAGTAGTCCTGGTATTTGTTATTAAAGGCTTGTTGCATCTGAGCCCAAGTTGAGATGTTGTTTCCAGGTAACCCCATGAACCAGCGCAATGTTGCATCCTTGATGGTAGAAGTAAACATTTTCAACTTTCTCTCATCTTCTGTATAGTCATAGGTTCGACAAAGAACAACAAATTCAAACAAGAAGGTATCAGGATCTTCAGTAGTCAATCCATGGAAGTGGAGTAAGGATGAAGGACTTATGTTTTTCATTTTAGTGTCCCCATTAGTCTCTCGGATAAGAAAGGTACCCTCTATTCTTTCCCCATTTCCTCTAACATTTCTGTTTTTAGCCATGGTCTCAGGAGGAATGGTTTCTTTCTCTTCTTCTGCTATAGCATCTTCGTATATCTCTAGTGGTTTGCCTATAGGTTCTTCCGGATCACTACCACTAAAGACGAGAGAAGGGTGACTTAGTGATGTGGCGGGGGTGTTGGGTAGGAATTTTCCTAAATTGTCTATGTTCCTACGAGGCATGAAAGGAAATCTCTTTTTGGGTGATTTTTTTTTTTCTACTTGTACCTGCAAAACTAAAATGGACTAAACAACAAATTGCAACTAATTAAAATCAATCTTGCTGGAATGGAAATTGTAGAATTGAAATGAAAGCAAACAATGACTAATGTACTCTTGCTGAAATGGAAATTGCGGAATTGACATGAAAGCATGAAATGCCTAATCTACGCTTGTTGTAATGAAATTGTAGAATTGAAATTGTAGAAATGAAATGAAACAACTACTCTACTTTTGCTGAAATAAACTACTTAGCAGAATGTTGTAGTAGAAAATAGAAGAAAAGCCATAATCACAAAATAATCTGACGCTTCCCTAACAACGGTGCCAAAAAGTGGTGAGCACTGGTATTGTAGCAATAATGCTACAACTCCTGGGGCTTCCTACTTTACTTTTATCAACCCGGTAGTTCGTAACAAACATGGAAGCAACGGTGCTATATGCACAAGTACTAGCTCTTACTACACGCTGTCACTTAATCACCTGGCACAAGTTCGCTAGGAGATTAAGCCAACTTCTATGAGTTCTCAAAGAAGCTTTGACTGTGATGAAAGAAAACTAACTCTACAGGGGCTATTCTATTTGTAGAAAGAGAAGGAGAACTAAAATGTAATGAGAACCCTAACAAACCCTAATTTACCTATTAACCCTACTTTTGCAAGAAAAGAGATGAAAACTGAAGAAATAAGTTCCATTGACTACTGAAAAGGTAAATTGCATTTATTGAAGCTACTTCTGTAAAGAGATGACAAGAAAACATCTTTTTGTGCTTTTGAGTGTTTTTATGTGAAATTATTATGCTTGTGATTTATCTGGTTATGATTGTGCAGAGGTTTGGTGGTAGAGGGAGATGGAGTAGGTTATTACAGAGATGGTGGAAGGTGTGGAGAGCTCCTAAGAAGCCCCTAGTACCCTTCTAAAGACTTTCATAGTGATCAGATTTCAAAAAATCACTCACAGGAAATTCTACAGGAGGTTGCAAGGTATCTACAGGAGGATCTATAGGTGGAGGCCGAGAGCTATTTTTGGAGTTTTGAAGGTGTAAAAATGATGGGAAAGGGTTAATGAAGGCCAAATGAAGGTGTTGAGGTGTCTAGAGCGTGTCAAGGAATATTAAGAATGAACATGATGGTTGGATTTGTTCAAATGGAAAGAAAGCAGCTTTATGCAGAAATTAGGGAAGATTGGCGACATGTTGCGAATGAGTTGGGAAATCTATGAGAAGTGGACTAGTGTTGGTTGTTCTATGGATGTATGGTGAGCTGAGAAAGAACTAACTATACCATGAAAACATAATTTTGTCTAGCTTGACCTAATTTTTGACCTACAAACAAAAAATGTTGAACTATAACCGATGAACAGAAAGGCATGCAGAGAGATCTATGGGGAAAGAACATGAAATTATCTAAGCAACTAAATTTGAACCAATATCAACTTTTCCAAATCAAGTTATCACACTAGCAGTTGCATGGAAGAGCAAAAACTGTGTTTTTGGTGGTAGCAGTAGTGCCTTGACCTAAAATCATAGTCCCAGGAAGGGAGAAAGGAGATCAAAGCCTACAGTTGGCATTTTTGAATCTTATTCTATCACTGCAGTAACCTAATTAAGCAACATGGAACAAAAAAAACTATACTAACCATCAAAAGCAACCTAATCTAACAAAGTAAAATGAGTTTATGCAATAGAAATTAACTGATGAATTGAAGCAAAAACGTATAAGTACACAGTAGGAGGTGCCGGGTAGCATGGGTTGGGCCCTAACCCAAGAGATTCAGCCCTCTGAAAGAGATTAGTGCTGGCTCAAAAACTATTTCATCTTCATTATCAAAAATAGCAGTTACATTACATAAACTGTTCTAAAAAAGGAACTCGAAAAAGTGTTGAATACAATGCTACACAAAAGTACGAAAATATACTAATAACTAGCTAACCTACTAAGGCTCTAAGCCTCCTTATTTGTACAAATGGAGTCCTCCAACAGTCCTCCAAAAATCAAGGAACTCGGCTTCCTAGAACTGGAGATAAACAACAGCCCTACTTTACCTGCTTGACTGCCCCATGGAATCATTAATGTGGACCTTTGTGCTCCGAGTTGTTGATGGATGATTTGAGGAAAGGGGTCATAAATGAAGGAGACACCCCCCTACAAGTCCTCTTCCCTATTTTCCTCGAGTTTTGGCTGCCATTTGCTCATAAACCCCTTGACTTTATCCAAAATTGACCAAAAAATATGCATAAGGCACATATTAGACTACATGGCAAAATGACTAACCCAACTCACTCTATTAGCACAAATATATTCAAAAACATGCAATAACATAATGATAATAGTGGATTAAGTTGAAATAAGAGGCAGAATGAGCCCATATAATTACCCATTTCTGGGGCTCATCAAGCGCCATGGCTAACCTAAAGCAATGGAAAACCTGGGTCTATGAGGGGTTTATCTCTCTTCTTATGGAACCCTTACTCCATCTCACTGAGATTCAAAGGTATGTACTTGCACAAGTAACAATATAGCATCTACTTCTTTTTTTTTCATATTTTATTAAGAACAGTTCCTCCCTCTGTGAAATATGAGAAATTTAGTGTTTATTTGGAGGGGGTGGAAGATATTTTACTAGAGGGCCAGGTGGATACATAGAAGGGGCTCTTTCCCTCCTCCTTCAAGAGACTTTGGTGGGTTTCTCTTTTGTATTATGGGTTTATCTCCAATATGTAGAAATTTCTAGTTGGCTACTCTGCTCTCCATTGTTTCCTTACTTTGTTTGTCGAATCACGGCTTAGGTTTACTCAACTCCTGCATATAGCAGGTACATTCCCAAATACGGTATGGTGGTCAGGTTTAGTGGTTCTTAGCTATGGTAATTTCCATGATAGCTAACTAGTAATTTCTTAATTTAGTTTCCATTTATTTCTCTAAATCATCTCTTTGTTTCTTGGTATGCCCTCACAGGTAATATCCAAAACTTTTGCCTGCAAGTTTGGTGTTATCCCAAATATTCAACATGCTAATCTAATGTTTAGAAATTATCTAGGTTGGTTTTGGGTTCTCAAGTGCCCTACTCTTATTTATCTTACAAAACATGTGC
Source organism: Pinus taeda (assembly GCA_000404065.3). Classification (NCBI taxonomy): domain Eukaryota; kingdom Viridiplantae; phylum Streptophyta; class Pinopsida; order Pinales; family Pinaceae; genus Pinus; species Pinus taeda. The sequence continues at coordinate 105,057 of APFE030221325.1, forward strand.
ACCTTTGCATTTGAAGCCTTCGTTAGATCTGTTTATTTCGTTTGTAGCCATGAGACGTGATTTTAAATTACCTTCTCGGTATACCCTAAAAGTTGGAATATAGCGGGGTTGGGTCTTGTATCAATTTTTTTATTTTTCTTTTAGGTGGGTGGGTTCCACCCCAGGGTTTGTTTGTTGACCAAAGGCGCCCCTTTCGTATTATATTTTCTAGCTTTTATATGGTAAATTTTCCCACTATCTATTGTTTACATTGACCTTGAAATTGCTACACTGTTGGATAGTTTTCTTTTTGGGTTAATTAATCTAATGCAATCATCTGTATTTTATTGGGGTTTTCCACCATGTCATGGACTATTTGTTTCACTACTATGATAATGGTCAGGTTATCACTATGTTTATGGCAAGATTGTTCTATGATGATATATGTCTATGGTGTTGTCCCCCAGTAATTTCAATTGCATAAGTAACACTAAAAATGAAAACCCTTCGCCAATTTGTGACAATGCATTTTTATTAATGATTTGTTTCTATATTATCGCTCTTCATAATTTACCTTATATAGGTAGAGCTATACACGATGGCAACATTCGGGTGAGCTCGAGGAGATAGGTGTGTCTACTATGCTCACTGAATGTCATTTAATTGATTTAAAATAATCACTTACTATAATATGTATGCCTTCTGGGTTACCATTCCTAACCAATGTTCCAGATATTTCGAGTCAACTTCATCAATGCGTGATATGTATAGTTATTCTCTATTTCCCTCAGTGTTTAATTTACAGCTATACCATTATACTGAGCAATCGAGGTGGCACTTCTAGTTCTAGATATTTACTACCTGAGGTTTTCTTTACATTTGAGTGTCCTTTCTAATTCATGCATGGATTCAAAATTTCTATATGTAATTTTTACTTCTGTAATGTTTTACATGTGGTGCTACCACAGAGCCAGTTTTTGATTAAATAGTTGTCTCTACATTACCCATAATTAATCAAGAAATTATTTCTAAGATGGAAAGAAGACTAAGTTCTTGTAGCTCTGCGTACTTAATCTCTAGGACAGAACTTTCTTATAAGTCGTTTTTGTTTTCTCAGAATTCCCTTTATACATAGGATTACCAAGTGGGTTTTCCACCTACGAATTCATTTGCAATTTTTAGCTTCAACTATTTGATTTATTCACAAGTTCTATTTATGATGTTATTGTTCACTTATTAAATCTACTCTTAAAATTTCTTTATAATATGCCCTTTTTTGTACTAATGAATATAAATCATTGTCTCCTACTTCTTTTGTTGAGATTCTCTTAGTTTCACTAGTCTCAACGTATGAGTTAATGTATTCTTATCACACAGAACCATTACAGTAATACAACCCTTTGGGTATACACTCCTATACCGAACAATCTCACTTTTTTATTCAAAGTACATGGATGAACACTTATTTACTAGCATTCCTATAATTTGTTTTTCTTAGTTACTTCTAATGTAATAAACATATCTATACTAAAAGTTTCAACTAGATGAATTACATATTAGAGAGCAGTTGTCGATAGTTGTTACATAACTAATAAAACTCACACTCTAGATCAAATCTAATTACATTCATGTAAAGGGACTCCAAGGTCTATGTAACTATATTTCTTACATAAATCATATTGTTATTGGAGCCACAACCATGCAAAACTTAGCTGTTCATCAATGCCAAATGCATCTACATTTCTTAAATACCCACAATAAGAACAAAACTATGATTATTCACAGTTAGAACATTGAACAAAAAATAATCAAATCATTTCGATTACAACATAAAATTTATAAGAAAATAAATACTCTGTTACCAAAAGATCGGATTACCAACAATTGAATTAGCTTGGAAAGAACAAATTTCCACTCAACCTTGAACCGTCACCTCCTTGATGTTTATTTCTCGGACATTTCTTTGGAAAAACAAGTTGCATAATTTTTTTTTATGTTGTCTTCCAGTTTCCATGTGGCCTCCTCAGGAGTAAAGTGCCTCCACTGCACTTTAACCCGAGCCACTACAGTCACTTTCCACTCTAAGATATAGAGTGGCTCTGGTAGAAAGTCTCCTTTCGGATCCACTTGTAACACATTCTAGTCAACTATATGAGAAGGATCATGAACATATTTTTTCAATAATGACACATGAAATACATGATGAACTTTAACATGATTAGCCATAGCCAACGACTATGCTACTAGACCCACGTGATCCATAATTTCAAATGGCCCACAAAATTGGGGTGTTAATTTAGCACACTCTCTAGTTCTAAGAGTACTTTTCCGAGGCTTGACCCTTAGATACACATGCTCTCCAACTTTAAACTAATTGTGGGCCTTTTCCCTGTCTCCATAACTCTTTTGTCAGTCTTGGGTAGTTTTATTGTTATGTTGAATTTTCTACACTCTCTGTTCCATTTCTTTCAGAATCTATGGTCCAAGAATCAATCTATCCTTGAGTTGGCTCCAACTAAGTCAGGTATGGCATTTCTTGCCATACAAGGCTTTAAAGGGGCTCATATTGATAGTATTTTAATAGTTTTTTATTATAAGAAAACTCAACTAGAAAATCTTCCCACTTAATGGGCCTATCCACCACATACATCCAGAGCATATCCTCTAGAGCTTGATTCATTCTTTCGGTTTTCCCGTTTATCTGTGGATGGTATGTAGTACTAAAGTTCAGCTTAGTTCACAAACCCCCAAACAAATCCTTCTAGAAGTTGGAGGTAAATTTTACATCCCTATCTAATACTATCATCTTTGGTATCCCATGAAGCCTAAAGATATCCCACATGAAAAAATTGGTAATCTGTGTAGTGCAAATAGTGGACCGTACTAGAATAAAATGTGTTTCTTTAGTCAATGTATCAACTACCACCATAATGGAGTTGTGTTGATGCCTGCTCCTTGGTAATCGATTATAAAATCCATGGAGATCACCTCCCACTTCCACTCAAGTATGGGCAGTGGATTCAATAATCTTGTTGGATGTTGGTGTTCCACTTTCACCTGTTGGCACTCCAGACATTTGGATAAATATTTTTCCAGCTCTTTCTTCATACTTGGCCAAAAAAATTGTTTTCTTAAGGTTGTCATCATTTTTTGATACCCCAAATGACCAACATATCATCTCTTATGGGACTCATCTAGAATCATTTGTTTTAATGCTGCTACCCCCATAATATACAACCTATTTTGGTATGTAATTAAACCTTTTGCGTTTAAATCATATCCCAAGAATTCCCCCTACTGTACCTTCAGCTGCATTTCTTAATAACCATGTTCATCTTGCACTACCCACTATATTTGTTTTTCCAAATCTACTTTTACACTTCATTATGCACTGGAAATCAATGAATGAGAATATCTATTTAGCGCACCAACAATTATGTTTTCTTTTCCCTTAATGTGTTTTATTTCCATGTCTAATTTTATAAGGAAAGATAACTATCTTGCCTACCTAGAATCTAGATCAGGTTGGCTAAAGAAATACTTTAAGATGATATGATCGAATTACAAACACAAAATTATTTCCCAACAAATAATACCTCTACATTTTCAAGGCATGGATTAGTTTTCCTAACTCATCGGCTATAACCGCATTGTCTTGTAGTAGCACAACACGCAGCCCATCTAGTCAAGCATCAGTGCACATGGTAAGCTCCTTATTTGCGTCTCTTATATTTAAAACAGGGGTTGTTGTCAACATTTGATTTAATTTATTAAAAATATCCTAGTATTTTTATGTCAATTCAGACTTCAACCCCTTGTTTTGGAGAGAGTTAATGGGGTAAGCCAACTTTGAAAACCCCTGCACAAATCTACAATACTACCCAGAAATCCCCATGAAGGAAAGAACTACTGATACATCTTTTGGTGTGGCCAATTCATAATGGCTTTAACTTTCTTCTAGTCCACCACCAATCCCTCTTTGGAGATGATGTATCCTAAATATTGGATTTTGGGTTGAAAAAACTCACAATTACTACTCTTCACATAAATTTGATGCTCCTTGAGTGTTTGCAACACCAATCTAAGATGCTCTTGGTGTTCTATCTCATTTCTAGAGTGTTGGGTTGTCTTATATTCTTTCCACGACTAGCCCACATAGTTAACCGGGGGGTTAGAAGGGGGGAGGAGCCTCGCCCTTTGTTGCGTCGATTGTGTAGCAAGGGGAGTCACAGGGGGTTTGAGGGGTGCAAGTAACCTCACTCTATGGGGTCCAGACCTACCTATGGTTTTGTGCATGATTTTCGCACATGGTTTTGGATGCGATGGTTTTTGGTCCATGGTATTGGATGCTTCGGCATGTATAGATATGCATTGTAAAATTGAAAGGAACATAATGAAAAATCAATATGGTAGTCTCGGTTTTGGGATCCTGGGGAAGATAGCTGTGTATATGTGTTTTATGTGTTATGCTATCGCATTGTTTATTTTCTGTGTTTTAGAATTCGTATGCAGGTAATTTTTGTACTGGGTTAAAACCTACATTTGGTATCAGAGCTAGGTTTTGGCTTCAAGGGGATGCATTTGTTGCTGAGGGGTTTCGCTCAGGCCTGTGGTAGACCTTGTTTAGTGGGAGATCTGTGAGATTGATTCTGGTGGTGAAAGAAGATGGCGAGCAGTGGAAATATATAGATCAAGAAATTTAATGGTCAGAGTTTTGAGTTATGGAAACTCAAGATGGAGTATCTATTGGTGGATAAAGATCAATGGATCACGGTAGATCTGGGTACTAAACCAATGGGAGTGTCTGATGAAGAATGGAAGAAGTTGGATCAAAAGGCAAAGAGCACAATATACTTGTGTGTCTCAGATTCAGTATTGTTGAATGTATCAGGGGAAGCTATGGCGAAGGCTTTGTGCAACAAGTTATGGAATTTATACTAATCTAAGTCTCTGGTGAATAAAATATTCCTACAGAAAATGTTGTATAACCTGAGGATGAAAGATGGAGACTCAGTGATAGAGCATCTGAATGCATTTAATACTGTGGTAAGTCAATTATCATCTGTTGATATTAAAATTTCAGATGAAGATAAGTGCATCAGTCTGTTGTGTTCCCTACCAGATTTGTGGGATAGTCTGGTTATTGTAATAGGTATCAATGTAATAGTGTTGAAGTTTTGCTAAAATAGTCTCATCCTTGCTGACGAAGGAAATGAGATGGAAAAATATGGAGAGCTAGAATGGTGATGCCTTGTTTGTATGAGGACGGTCCCAGAACAGAAACAAAAATATGTCATCGAGTGGGAGTTCTATATCTAGAGGGAGAACTAAATCTCCTCGAAAACATGTAAAGGTGGTGAGCTGGAAATGTAGAAAGGAAGGGCACTACAAAAGGGGCTGCAAATCTAAAGCTCCTGATAAAGAAAAGGGATCTTATGATGCTCCTTCTGTAGAGGTGAAAACCACCTCAGATGAAGGCGTGGATGTGTACTTGGCTTCTTCAAGTACACATGTAGATCACGAGGCATGGTTGATTGACTCACGTGCATCCTTTCACTTCACTCCCCATAGAGAGTGGTTCTGTGAGTATGAGAAATAGGATGGTAGTGATGTCTTCTTGGGGGATGACAAGAAGGCTAGAATCGTTGGTTGTGGAAAAGTAAAGTTGAATTTGCAAGGTAGAAGGGTTAGAACACTTCCAGGTGTTCTACATATTCCCGCATTAGCCATAAATATTATTTGGTAAGAAAGTTGGATGATGCAGGTGTAAAAATAGTGTTCGAGAAGGATACATGCAAGATGGTTCAGGGGGCACTGGTATTGATCTGGGGAGTTCGAATTGGAACTCTATACAAGCTACAAGGTAGCATGGTTGTTGATGGGTGCAACAGTTTTGTGGTTCCTGAAAGTGAAGAAGAAAATTTAGTGGTCTCTGGAGAGAAGACCTTTTTGTGGCATCCAAGGCTTTGACATATTGGAGAGAAGGGCCTTCGAATACTTTATGGTAAAGGTATGGTAGAAGGTATGAGTAATAGCTCTTTGGATTTTGATTTCTGTGAAAATTATGTATATGGGAAACATAATCAGGTGAGTTTCCCCTCTGGTGGTAAGAGGGCGAAACAAATATTAGAGCTTGTGCACAATGATGTGTTTGGACCTGTGAAGGTTCCATCACTGGGTAAGTCTGTGTACTACATATCCTTTATAGATGACTTCTCAAGGAATACATGGATATATTTCCTTACGACAACATCTGAAATCTTTGATAGTTATAAAGAATTTAAGGCTCAGGTGGAAAACCGAACAGAGAAGAAGATAAAGGTGCTGACAACAGATAACGGTGGAGAGTTTTGCAATAAGGAATTTGAATAATTCTATAAGAAATGTGGTATATCATGGCATAAGACTACTCCATACACACCTGAGAAAAATGGAGTTGCAGAAAGAATGAACAAGACATTGACGGAAAGGGTAAGAAGCATGCTCAGTGGTGCCGGGTTAGGACAAGAATTTTGCAGAGGCAGTGGAGACAACATGTTACCTGGTCAACAGATCACCTTCATCAGCGTTGGAGGATAAGACTCCACAAGAGGTATGGACTGGTAAGACACCCTCACTTTCACATCTGAGGGTATTCGGATGTGATGTATACGTACATGTTCCAAAGGAGAAATGAACTAAGTTGGATAGTAAATCTGAAAAGTACATATTTATTGGGTATAAGGATGGTTTAAAGGGCTATAAGCTTTGGAACCCAGTAACAAGGAAGGTTGTGTACAGCCGAGATGTGGTGTTCAGAGAGGTAAAAGATGTTATTAAACATGAAATCCAACCAAAGGAACCTAAGAAGATAGAGTTTGAGCTAAAGGAGGAAGAATCAAACTCTATAGCAGAGGAGGAATTAGAAGATGAAGAGCCACAAAATCAGGGTGTGAGAAGATCGGTTCAAGAAAGACGACAGACAGAAAGGTATAGTCCATCTGCTTTCTATTCAAATTTTTCTTTCTTTATTACTGATGATGATCCCAGAACTGTGAAGGAAGCGGTAGATTCAGAAGACGGAAAACTCTGGAAAGAGGCCATGGTTGATGAAATGGCATCTTTGCACAAAAATGAGGCTTTGGATCTGGTGGAGTTGTCAGCTAGAAGTAAATCCACTGGTAGCAAATGGGTGTTCAAGAAGAAGACAAATGTAGAAGGAAAGGTGGAGAAATATAAAGCTCGATTAGTAGCAAAAGCTTATTCCCAGGTGTCGGCAATTGATTTTGGTGATGTTTTTTCTCCTGTTACTAAGGTAACTTCTATTAGATTACTTTTATCTATTGTTGCTACTTTTGATTTTGAGCTAGAAAAGATGGATGTGAAGACAACATTTCTTCACGGGAATCTAGAAGAGGAGATCTACATGAAGCAACCTGAAGGCTTTTCAGTGAAGGGTAAGAAAGAACTAGTATGCAAGTTAAAGAAGTCTCTGTATGGGTTAAAACAGTCACCAAGGATGTGGTATCAGAAATTTGATACATTTATATGGGGACTTTGCTTCACTAGAAGCAAAGCAGATCACTGTGTGTATTTTAAATTAATTGGTGGTCGTGTTATTTATCTAGTCTTGTATGTGGATGATATGTTGCTGGTTGGAAATGACAAAGAAATTATCCAAGATATGAAGACCTGTTTGTCCTCCAAATTCGACATGAAAGATCTTGGTGCTGCAAACTATAATTTGGGCATGGAAATTAAAAGAGATCGAACAAAGAGGAAGCTCTAGTTAAACCAGAAGATGTCGAGACAATATTGCAAAGGTTTAATATATAGGATAGTAAACCCGTGAAGTTTCCTATTCCTGTAGGTGTAAAGTTATCTATTGAATAGTGTCCCAATACACAAGAAGAGGAAGAGGACATGTCCTGTGTTCCATATGCAAGTGCAGTCGGTAGCTTGATGTATACGATGGTTTGTACTAGACCATACATTGCACATACAGTGGGAGTATTGAGCATGTTTACGTTAAAACCAAGGAAGGAGCACTGCACAACAGTAAAGCGGGTTTTCAAGTACTTGCATGGCACTAGTGATTATGGTTTGTGCTACCAAGGAAGACTAGGATTGGATAGAGTGTTGGATATTTGTGGCTTTGTTGATGCAGACTGTGCTAGAGATCTAGATCAAAAAAGATCTACAAGTGGGTACGTTTTTAATGTCTTTGGAAGTGCAGTCAGTTGGATGAGTAAGAAACAATCTGTAGTGGCACTATCAACTAAAGAGGTAGAATACATGGCAGCCACTCATGCAAGCAAGGAAGTAGTTTGGCTGCAAAGATTGTGTTCAAGTATGGGGTTAGTACAGGGAGCTATAAGGATAGACTGTGACAGCCAAAGTGTAATTTTCTTGGCAAAGAACCCTACATATCATTCAAAGACAATGCATATTGATATTCAGTATCACTTTTTAAGGGATATGATAGAAGGCAAAAAGGTGTTGCTAGTAAAAGTGGACACTTTGAAGAATACTGCTGATGCATTGAGTAAATATGTGAACTCTGAGAAGTTCTCTTCGTGTAGAGAAACAATGGGCATTGCAAGGCTGGATAAATGACTAAGCTCTCTTGTGGCCCCCTGTGGAAAGAAAACAACAAGTGGGAGAATGGTGAGTTTTGTTGTATTCTTTCCATTACTATCCCATGTAGTTAACCAGGGGGTTAGAAGGGGGGTGGAGCACTCTCTTTGTTGCGTCGATTTTGTAGTAGGGGGAGGCATGGGGGGTTTGAGGGGTGCAAGTGACCACACTGTATGCGGTCTAAGGCAAGGCCTTGGAAAATTTTGTTTTTGGACTCTATATTAGGTTGGGTGGACCTACCTATGGTTTTGTGCATGATTTTCACACATGGTTTTGGAGGCAATGGTTTTCGGTCCATGGTATTGGATCCTTCGACATGTATAAATATGTATTGTAACATTGAAAGGAACATAATGAAAAATCAAGATGGTAGTCTTGGTTTAGGGATCCAGGGGAAAATCTCTTTGTATATGTGTTTTATGTGTTATGCTCTCGCATTGTTTATTTTCGGTGTTTTAGAATTCGTATGCAGGTAATTTCTGTACAGGGTTAAAACCTACATAGAGTACACTAGAATATCATCAATGAAGACTAACAAAAACTGGTTAAGCTACTTATGGAGCACATTATTCATGAGACACATGAAGGTTGCAAGTGAATTAGTGAGTATGGAAGGTAATAACACAAACTCATAATGAGCATACTTTGTTCTAAAAGTTGTCTTATGTATATCTTCATCCTTTATGTGTAACTGCTGATATCTAGTTCGCAGATCATTCTTTCAAAAAATAGTTGCCTCCCTCACTTGATAAAATAGATCATCGATTCGAGGTAGAGGATATATGTTTTTAATGGTTAATTTATTCAACTTTATATAGTCAATACACCTTCTAAATGTACCATCCTTTTTCTTAACGAATAGTACTGAGGCTAGCCTTGGTGACACACTTAGCCTGATATAGCCTTTATCTAGCAGCTCTTGTAGCTACGTTTTTTTATTCTAACAACTATGAGGTACTCATTTGGTATGGGGCTCTGGACACAAGTGTAGCACCTAACATTAAGTCAATCGAGAAATATATTTTCCTCTGAGGGGGTAACTTGGGAATTTCTTTAGGAAACACATCCTGAAACTCTCTTACCATAGCTAATTGATCTAACCTTTAAACTTTTGTTTGATGTTCGTGTTATTCCACATGCACCATATGAACTTGAAAACCTTTCATTGTTGTTATTTTTATTTTTAAGCTTGTTATTTCTCTAACTGAAATGGGTTTTGGTTTTCCTTCCACGAAAAAGGAATTACCTTGTGAATCAATGCAACTCATGATCTTTTCTAGACAATTCACAACAACGTTTTGTCGTTCCAACTAGTCCATCCAAATTAAGAGGTCATATGATACTAATAGAAGGATTTTTAAGTTAAATTCTATGGGATATCCATTTAAATTCACTACACACTATTTTACCAAATGGGTCACTTTCCATTTGGTACCAGTGGCTAACTATACTAGCTAGGAACTATGAATTTTATATTTATTTTAAATTACTCTTTTCCACAATCTGAGGATTTATGTAGCTTAGGCTAGTCCCAGGGTTTATTAAAATAGACAAAGGTTGATTTTGAGTAATACCTTCAGTATCAATCATGGTATATTTATGTTCCACCTACCAATCTTCCAATGTCATTCTGATTCTCGGAATTCTTCTGGCCACATCGTTTACTATAGAAGCTTATTGTGCCACATGTACATTCTCAATGGACTTGGGGGTGTGGTGACGATCCCATATAAAGTGTGGTTCGCCACAACCCCAAAAATTTAGTAGCTCCCTTTCCCTACCCATTTTATTTTTATTTTTTCCCAACTATATAGGTTTTGAGCCAATGTAAGATTGTGTTGGCTCATTCTGATCACTTCTGTTAAATTTTTTCCACTAGTGGTCCTTAACAAATTTATTTAAATAGGCCATATTATTCCTCTTTATATTCATCCCCATATTGTTGTTATCCTTACTCTGCCAGGGTCGAGAGTCCTCACTTCAATTTCTGAATTGCTGATAGCAAAGCCTCGCCTTCTTGACTACTTCATCCATAGCTTTTGTGGTTATTGAAATTCAATTCTTTCTTTATACACAATTGGTAAATAGTTCAGAAATATCTATACTTTAGCCTTTTCCTCTTTGATGTAGGGCACATGCCTAAGTAAGTTGGTGAACTTTGTCATGAACTCATCCATGGTAAGTTGTCCCAATTTAAATTCATGGAACTCTTTTTCCCAATCATCATAATAACTCTCGCTCAGATAGCAAGATTTGATTTTTTCTAGAAATCCTCCCAGAAAACAATTTTCTCCTCCAAAAGATGTATAATTTTTTTCTCCTACCACCACAAGGTGCCTTTCCCTTGCAACCGATAGAAAATAAATATTTCTTTAAAGTTTCTTTCATATTCATACACCTAAAACTACTTAACCATATTCAAGAGCCAAGCTTCTGGGTCCTCCTCCTTTTCCCCGTCAAAGGTAGGAGGTTTTATTATTGGAACTCTCCCTGCAGTTCCTTTTTATTTTTATCCTTATGGGTTTTAGAATCTATTTTATGATATTCTTCTTCACTTTATGATTTTTCATATGTCGATCATGTTGTCTTCCAGTTTGACCCTTCTGGCTCAACACTCTTATTACTAGAATTCTTAATCCATTATGTAATCAATTTCTCTTGTTCTTCACTATCTTTTATTAATCACTCATTTATACTCAGGACTTGTGCCAAATATTGTTGCAAGTTTCTAATTATTTCCTCAAACTGAGTGGGCATTTACATACCACCTTCCCCCAATTTTACATATAAATCATCCCCTCTAGTGATGGCTTTGTTTTTCTCATCCATCCTTCAAATAGAGTAAGGTATTTGTCAAGAAAAACAATTTAACAACATTAGAGAATTTCCTTTTCAGTGATGATCCTATGAAAAAGTAACCAGTGATGGAGCCTCTATGCAATACCAGAGTAGCAATCTGGGCCTTAATACCATTTGTATTGAACCCAGTCATACATATAGTTTTTTTTTTTTCTCTTACATTTTGCTACTTTGGTGGTTTGTTATGATATCAGAAGTGTATAAAGTATATGATGTACTACTAGCATATTCAACTGCTTAATTAGTTTCCTTATACTGCATAATGATTTCCTATATTCTATAGCATAGTTAAAATACAAATACGTTGATCCTTCTTTTCTAAGTGTTACAATACACCAAAACCCAAATTTTCATGGTATTAGTTGCTTATTGATTGGCCTTACTAAGGGAATAATCTAATATACCCCATCTCTTATGTTATCCTTCATAGCTTAATTGGACTGTTGAATGGGGGTGGGAACTATACCTTGGTCATTACATTACCTATTCTAATCTATGTGCTCAACCCTGTCCCTTGTTAGAGCCACAAGAGCACCACCAACCTGCTACTTACTATAGTTTTTCCTCCCACCGTATCTTGTTCCATCGAGGGCATGCCACGATGTTCTAGCTATGTGAGCTTGTCCTCGTCTTGGATATTATTAGTGACCTTGTTATTATCTCCACAATGCCACTTCAATGGCTAGGATTTGCTATTGGTAGATCAATGGTGTTGGCTTCATCACCTCAAACCCTAACTCCTTCCTCCATGGTTTTGATCCTGCACTTCTTGGTGGCCCTTACTTGTTTTTTGAGGTTTTCTTGCATACTAGTTTCTCTACCCTATTGGCTTACCCTCCTACAACAATGGAGGTGGTTTTTTTGGTTCTGGAGTAGTGCCATGGCCACCCTAAATCAATTGAAATTGTGACTCTCTAATGGGTTTATCGCTCTGCTTATGGAACCCTTACTCCATCTCACCGGGATTTGAGGGTCTCTGCTTGCATAGGTAACAATATAGCGTGTACTTTATTTTTTTATTTTCATTTTTGATTAAGAACCGCTCCTTTAAAAGATGTATAGTTTACGTCTCCTCAAACAACAAGATGTCCTTCCCCTGCAACTGATACAAAATGAATCCCGATTTCAAGTTGCTTTCATATTCGTACACATGAAAGTTCTTAACCATATTCAAGAGCCAAGATTTCGGGTCCTCCTCCTTTTTGCCGTCAAAGGTAGGAGGTTTTATCTCTTGGAACTCTCCATGTACTTCCTTTTTCTTTTTATCTTTATGGGTTTTAGAATTTTTTTTATCATCTTCTTCTTCACTTTATTATTTATCTAGTGTCAATCATGTCGATTTTCATTTTGAATCTTCCAGTTCAACACTCTTATTACTAGATTTCTCAGTCCATTCTCTAATCAATTTCTCCAATTCTTCACTAGATTTTATTAATCACTCATTACTACTCCGGAGTTGTGCGAATTCCTGTTACATGTTTCTAATTATTTCCTCAAACTGAGTAGGCATTGACATACCACCTTCCCCCAATTATACATATAAATCATCCCCTCTAGTAATGGTTGCGGTTGTCTCCTACATCCTTCAAATAGAGTAAGGTATCTGTAAAGAAAACCAATTTAACAACATCATAGAATTTACTTTTTAATGATAATCCTAAGCAACACTAACCAGTGATGGAGCCTCTATGCAAGCCCAACGTATAAATCTGTTCTTTGATACCATTTGTATTGAATCAAGTCATACATACAAATTTTTTTCCTCTTACAATTTGCTACTTTGATGGTTTCTTATGATATCAGAACTGTATAAAGTGTATGATGTACTATTAACATGTTAAACTTCTTAATCAGTTTCCTTATACTACATAATGATTTTCTATATTCTATAGCATGGTTAACCTATAAACACCTTGATCCTTCTTTTCTAAGTGTTACAATATAACACAACCCCAATTTTGTTCTAGTCTCCCACCATTTGTTTGGTTTAAATAATGTCATAATTGGTTATAGCTGAAATTCACATATATTACTTCCATTTATCTATATATAATTTATCAAGGTCACTTCTCACATACTTTCATGGTATTGGTTACCTATTGTTTGACCTTAGGGAATAATCTAATTTCCCCCATCTCATATGTTATCCTCCATAGCTAAATTGGACTGTTGAATGGGGTTGGGAACTATACCTTGGACATTACATTACCTATTCTAATCTATGTGCTCGACCCTGTCTGTTGTTAGAGCTACAAGAGCACCACCGACCTCCTATGTATGGCAGTTGTTCCTCCCACCGTATCTTGTTCCATCCAGGGCATGCCACGACATTTTGGTTATGTGATCTTATCGTCGTCTTGGGTACTATTAGTGATCTTGTTATTATCCCCATGATGCGACTTCAATGGATGGGATTTGCTATTGGTAGATCGACAGTGTTGGCTTCAGCACCTCAAACCCTAACTCCTTTCTCCATTGTTGATCCCAGTCTCCTTACTAACCCTTAGTTGTTTTTTGAGTTTTTCCTGCATAGTATTTTCTCTGCCCTCTTGGCTTACCCCCCTACAGCAATGGAGGAAGTTGTTTTTGTTCTAGAGAAGTGCCATGGAAACCCTAAAGGAATTAAAGTTGTGGCTCTGTGAGGGGTTTATGGCTCTTCTTATGGAACCCTTACTCCATCTCCTTGGGATTCGAGGGTCTCCACTTGCACAGGTAACAATATAAGGTGTACTTTTTCTTCCATTTTTGTTTTTGATTAAGAATCGCTCCTCTAAAAGAGGTATAATTTCTATCTCCTCCTACCAAAAGGTTCCTTTCCCCCACAATTGATACAAAATGAATCTTGCTTTCAAGTTTCTTTCATATTAGTACACATGAAAGTACTTAACCATATTCAAGAGCCAAGCTTTTGGGTCCTCCTCCTTTTCCCCGTCAAAGGTAGGAGGTTTTATCTCTTGGAACTCTCCCTAGTTCCTTTTTCTTTTTATCCTTACTGGTTTTAGAATTTGTTTTACCATATTGACTTCCATTTTGACCCTTCCATCTTAGCACTCTTATTACTAAATTTCTCAGTCCATTTTGTAATCAATTTCTCCTGTTCTTCACTAGATTTTATTAATCACTCATTTATACTTCGGAGTTGTGTGAATTCCTATTGCAAGTTTATAATTATTTCCCCTCTAGTAATGTGTTGGCTTGTTGGGGCCTAACCCAGGTTTAGAGTTGATTAGCCAAACAAATCCCTATACTACTGGCCCTTTCGGCAACAGTCTGCGGAGCATGGACTGAGGTCTCACCCAAAGTAGTATGGGGGGGTGTTGGAACTAGGTTTCCACACCCTTGAGATGTTTGAGGGGTTGATTTGGTCCAACTGCTAGTCCCTACATGCAGGTTGCTTCACACACTTCCCAGGCCTTCGCACCATGATATATTTGCCTTCGCGCTGCCCTAACTAGGGGCTATGGGGCTTCCGCACTGCTAGAGCAGTGCTTTGCACTATTCCCCTAAGTGACACCTGAGATCTTACTTATCTTCTTACACGAGTTAGTTATCTTCGCATAAATGGATGTCTTATGTTATATTTATTTACACAACATATTCATATGATTTTGCATAGGAAATAAATAGTAAACTTCCAATTCATACCCAATAATACATAAAACAAGAAAAGGTACATAGAAATATAATATAACTTCTCTTTATTAAGGTTTCCAATGGTTACAGATTTGACCCACCCTATGCACTTAGTTGCAGGGGTCCCTGCACTCAGCCGTGGACTACTAGGCATTTTCACACACAGCTGCAGAGCCTTCTCCTACTGTACGACACAAAGACACAACTTACACTTTGACTCAGTCAATTCCTTAGACTCTTCATGCTTAGATTCAATTAACTATCTTCTACACTTAGAGCCTCGCTCTATTTATACAATCCCATGGTCCATGGACCATGGGTAGATCTTTCAAGCAGACATTACATTAAAAAACAAGGGCGAACAACCCTATGACTCTATTATGACTTCGTGCTCTGTGCCCACAATTCACGGAGTCTTTACAATAGCCTTGGTCAAAACTTGGGCTTTAAGCCTCAAAACATGGCTTGGGGTGATTCCATGCCCAACAGGCCCCCAACAAAAGCATCGTGACTGGCCCTCGAGTCACTCTATTGGTATGGACATATTTTCATGGAGTCCCTCCAACTCTACTTGAATCGCTGCAAGGGTGGCAGCACATCGAGCTGCTGGCGGTTGAATCTCTTATACCTATTGTTCTGAGACTGCAGTGTCAAAACTACTCCCCTGGATTTGTTCCTGCATCCCCTACATTTGTTTAGAGTCACGTGCCTCCTTTTGGCTACGTGGAGCGTGAAGACTGTGCTTCTGTCAGTTAGTCAGATAGTCGGGCCACCCATGTATGGCTTCAATTGATTGCCATTCACTTTGCCTGGGAAGGGTTCTCCATTTAGCTTTACCATCTGTACCGCCCCTCCATCTCTGACCTCCTTAATAGCATATGGTCCTAGCCAATGCATTCTGAACTTTCCTGGGAATTTTTCAAACTTACTGTCATACAGTAACACTAAATTGTTTACCTTGAAGGTGTGCAACTTAATGTGGCAATCGTGCCAGGCCTTTTCATGCTGCTTTTTTACCTGCTGATGGAAGCCAGCTAGGAACCGTTCCTCTTCTACTTCTTCTAACCGGGTGAGCCTTTCTTCTAGGGCTTTGCAGTCCATCATACCTGTAAGCACTTTGATGCGTAGACTAGGCACAATATACTCCATTGGCATGACAGATTCCACACCATAGACCAATCGGAAATGTGTCTATCATGTTAGTTTTTTGCACGTTTTCCTATAAGCCAATAATATTGTAGGAGCGTGCAGGTCCCAATCACTCTATTGCGTGTTACAAAATTTGGTCAATGCAGTCTCCAGTATTTTTTTAAATGCTTCTACTGTCCCATTGGCTTATGTTTGATACAGTGTGTTTTTTTTATGATACACCTGAAACTCTTTTGTTGTATGCTAATTGTTTCATTCAGGAAATGTGTACCACAATTGCTCATCAATATCTTTAGACATCCAAATCGAGTCAACATGGGTTTAAACAGAAACTTCGAAGTCGTGGAGGCCATGCAATCTTTTATCGGCTCCACTTCTACCCAACGAGTTAGGTACTCTATCACGGTGATAATATATCTCATGCTTGTCTTTCCTTGAGGTTTGATAGGGCCTACAAAGTTGATCTCCCACTTTTCAAAGGGCTACAATGTCATTTATGGATTCAAAGGAATCTCATCCCTTTGCGATGGTTTACTAGTTCCTTGACATATATCACAGGCCTTCAAGTGTGCTTTTGAATCTTGATGAAGGGTTGGCCACCACAACCCTGCGGGGAGAAATTTTGTGCGGTCGCTCGCCCTGCATAGTGTCCTCCTATAATGCCCTCATGATTTCCGCAAGGATCTAATTTCATTCGAATTCAAGTACATACCTTCGCAGTATCTCGTCATTGCCCATCTTATATAGGTGCCCCGCGATGACAGAAAAATCTATTACGCACACCACTAGTTCCTTCTTCTGCTAGACAGAGTATTCTTTAGACACAGTTAATGTTATCAAAAAGTGGATTATATCTTCAAAGTGTCCATCTACTATGCACACAGCAAAGAGATGTGCGTCTGGTAATCCTTCTTCCAAACTCATAGGTTCCTCGCCTATCTCAATGCATGACAAATGATCTTGTCCTACGTTCAGGCATCCAGGCTTCACAATGACCTCAAAATCTTATTCTTGGAACAATAAGATCCACCTGCATATGTTCCCCCCCAACAGAGGCTTATTGACCAAATATTTCAGCACAGAATGGTCGGTATACATCTTGAAGTGTTCCCCTTGAAAATAGTGCCGATATTTTTGGAGCTTGTACACCATGGCCAACCCCTCACATTTAGTGGTGGAATAGTTCTTTTCTGCTTTAGACAATCTGCGACTCGCGAAAGCAATAGGGTGATCCAAGCCCTCTCCACCCTCCTGTGTTAGTACCTCTCCCAGCGATATACACGAGGGGTTGACATGGACATGAAACTCCTTGTCCCATTTCGAGAAGACTAGGATCAATGTAGAGGCCAATTTTTCTTTTAGTACATCTAGTATTTTCATGTAATCATCATTCCAACTTCTCCATTGGCGCGGTGATCTAGGCATAACTTTTGATACACTTCCTATAATATCCCATATGTCCCAGCGTAGCATGTAGCTATTTGAAACTTTGCGGCGCTTCCAAATTTAGAATTATCGCATTCTTCATGGGGTCTACCATCGGTCCTTGTTTGCAAATCACATGTCCCAACAAGTTCCCAAAGGGAACGAGGAATGTGCACTTCTTGAGGTTCAACGCAATTTGGTGTCATCGGTAGCTATCTAGCATCAAGCGTAAGATCGCTACATGGTGCTTAACCAATCCAAATATAGTCCAATCATCCACAAGAACTTGTGGATATATTCCTTGAATGCTACAATAGCTATGCGCGAAAAGATGGCCAACGCGTTCTTTAATCCAAATGGAACAATTGTGTATTGAAAGCATCCCCACTCCATTGTGAAGGTGGTCTTGCTCATATATTTCAGCATGATTTTTATCTGGTGGTACCTTGAGAACCCATCAGTAAAAGAATAGGTTTCGTGCACACCGAAATCTTCCAATACTTCATCTGTGAATGGAGTAGGGAATGGGTCATGCACACATGCATCATTCAATTTTCTGAGGTCCACACATATTCTTATCTCACCCTTCTACTTATTTTCTTGCACTACCATAGGGCTTATCCAATCAGATTTTTCCACTTGCTCAATGATTCTGGTTGCGAGCATCTTGTCTAGTTCTATTCGAACATTCTCCTTGTACTTCAGATTCAAGCGATAAGGCCTCTACTTAATTGGGTTTGTGTCAGGCTTTAATGTGATCCACGTCATTCCTAAATCACCGGTGATTCCTTTCAAGTCCATGATCTTGATGGGGAACAGGTCTTGCTACTCACAAAGTAACTCACTGTATCGACAATTGTGTCATCCCCGTAGCCGTCAGGGTTGCATTCTTAGGTTCGACTAATGTACCAATGTTCACTTGCTTTGTTTTTACTGGCGTGGTTATGTGAGGGTCCTCAATTAGTGTCCTTTGAACCTCGTGATAGCCTTTAGTTTCTAGAATGTTAACTTTCCATGGATCCTCATCATCTTCTTCAGTTTTGACGTTATAACACTCCAGCGCGCAACTCAGCTGAGTCGTCCATTCAAGCTGAATCAATTCTATTGGCTCATAGGGTATTTTAGAGATAGATGCTTTTACTGCTTACAGTGCATCATCAATAGTATCCCACCAATGATCCTCAAACATAAAGGTTAACAGGAACCTTTCGCACAAGATATTCCAATCGCTCGTCCCATAGTGGAGCTCCGTCTCTATATACTAGTTCATGGGTATAATATCCAGGGTATGATAGAACATGTGCACTCACTCAGGTTGTGGCTCTTCCCCATAGAACTTTGTCCACTTAGTGAGGTGTGCGCACTTTTGAGGCTTTCCAAATCGCATTTGCATCATTCTCCTGCATTCGTGCCAGTCCTCAAAGCTTCCTTGGTGCGTACCCCACCACCTTGTGGGCATAGCGTGCAATACCCATTTCTCAGCTTTGACATGTTGTTGTTCTGGAACTTCCTTTCGAATCTATTCAGGAAGTCATCTACCTCTCTTAATCCATCATACATAGGTAGATATCTTACCTCTATTGATACGCAACGCAACAATCTCGTCGTCATGATATAGTTCACTGTGGTTACATCGTGTAACTGGTTCTGTGATCATTCTATCTCCTCATCAGAATCCGATGTGAAAGAGATTTCGTGCTCCCATGAGATTCGTCCATCCGTGGTTGGATTTACCCAGTCTTGCTCTCATGTGGTTATCTTGTAGATGTAGTCCAAGTCGTTTTCACTTTCATAGTCACGCACTATCTCTCTATAGCGCGATCCTTCTGTAGGGTCCAAAGGTACAACTATGCATAGAGAATTTTTCCCAAAAATCATCTTGTGCTTCTTCATATCTATCACCCCATTCATGTCAGTGGCCCAATCTATCCCTAATAGCGTGAGGTATAAATTGTTGTCATCAACAATATCTACTGTGATTCCCTGCAATATTCCCATAGGTAGGACCTTTTGCTGGTTCGCCATTAGTAGTTGGATAGGAGACCATTGCAACATAGGCCTTCCCATGCGCTCCCATGTCTATTTTGGCAAAACGTTCGTGTCTGAACCTAGGTCCAGAATCACTTGGTCCATCTCGTATTCCCCAATCTGCGTGGTCAATCTCATCTCCCTTCCTATCCTTGTCGCATGCTTTCTGATCTTTCGGACTACGCGGGGTTCTCCTGGAGCGGTCCCATCGCATCTATTTATGAGTTCTTGCAGCCCCTTTATAGCCTTGCTGTCGTGCAAGAGCTTCATGCACATTTCGAGGAACGTCATGAGCATCAATGGGTCCATTTTTGGCTACGGTCTGTCTTTGCTTCCTGAAGTGGAGGCATTAGTGAAGCTCTTCCTAGCTTCCATGAAGTTTTCCTTAGCATGCTCCAAATCAAACTCTAGTTCTTTCGTCGGAGCCTTGAGAACCCAAGTACTCTCTTCAGGCTACTTGCCTTTGACATCCCCTATCGTAATTCC
Source organism: Pinus taeda (assembly GCA_000404065.3). Classification (NCBI taxonomy): domain Eukaryota; kingdom Viridiplantae; phylum Streptophyta; class Pinopsida; order Pinales; family Pinaceae; genus Pinus; species Pinus taeda. Next base: position 125,232 of record APFE030221325.1, read on the forward strand.
ACTTTGGAGCACAATATTCACATCAGGTTCTTCCTCACATGGCTCATACCTCATCATTTGTAGGTTCTGAGTCGAGGGAGGTTGGAGCGCTCCCTTGTCACGTAGCCTTGCTGTTAGTGTAGGACAATCCTCGGTCTCATGATCAAACAATGTACAATACAGGCATGATGAAGGCATCAAATTCCTACAATCATGGGCATAATGTCCTATCCCTCTGCAATTGTAACATATCAGCTGTCTGCGACCTCTTCTAGGTCCTCCTCCACCTCGACCTCATCCGCACCCCTGAAATCTGGTTTGCACCATCCTAGCGTTTTTGTCAAGGGGTCGCATTTCGGCTTGAACTCTATAGGTGGGATTCCTATCCATCATAAGTTCATAGCTTCTAAAGGTGCGCTCATCATGTCCCATTAACCTCCATAATTACAGAACAACTGCTGCAAATTCTGTGTGTACTTCTACAACAAATGGCAGTTATTTGTAGCATGCTTTCCTCCTATTTGACAAAAATTCCACCACAACGTAGGTGTTATGTTAGTCCTACTTGTGCCTCCAGTCTCAATGGCATTGGTCCTCCTCCCACGAGGTAATTCATGAACACCAGACAGTAGTCCTTGTCGTGACCCTAACCCTTACATTTAACACACCATACTTTGTCACACACTTTTGGGCGAGCTACCCTGTCTTGTTTTAGACTCTGCATCTCAAGGCACAAGTTTTTCAACTGCACGTGAATCTGCTAAACTCTTAGGTAGGAATCCTATATCAAGGTCTCATGTAGTCTCATCATGATCTCTAAGGCCTTGGCCTAAGTTGTTAGCCTTTGTTGTGACAACACGTTCCTTAGATACGGTGTTAACAATCCTACAAACCATTCCTGGTGTTGTCCATCCACCAACGTCATGTTAGCTTCGTGAATTGTACACTTTAGTCTCTGATCCAACTCCCAAGGGGTCTCACATGGTAACATTGTGATCTCCTTGAACCTAATTATCGATTGTGCCTTTGACTTCAACCTACTAAATTCACTGTTCAGCGTAGTTTGGATGTCTGTGATCCCCGCATTTCGATTATTATTAGAATGCTTAATGTACCAGGTTAGTGCGTGATCCTCCAGATCATTGACTAGTGTTGCCTTCTTTATGTCGTCATTCATGACTCCTTATGCTTCCCATATAGCCTTTATCAGGAACCAAAACTGGTCCAAATCTTCATTTCCTACTCCCTTGAACACTGGCAACTTTATCATGCTTTCCATATTGACTCACGGTGGTGGCAGAGGTAGTGTGGGCGAAGATGGGGATGAAGATGGTGAAACTGGTGGTGTTGTGGGTGGGGGGTGGTATGCACAGAATCCTTTGCCTTATCAAATTGATCACACTTCTTGGTGAGACCTTCGCGAGCTCTTCCATGTCCCCTCGCAGAGGTGAAATTAAGGGGCTAGTTTCTAGTTCTGCACTTCCTTCATTTTTGTAAATTCTCCTACATCGCATAGCCCCAAACATCAATTTATTCACATAATCTGCTTTTCACATAGTAGCATTTTAAGCCAACTGTTCAAAGACTTAACATACTTACCTCATGGTCCTTTGAGGAAGCCTTGTTCTGCCTTCCTATAGCTAACTAAAGTATCTACCACGAACTCAGTGATGAATCCTCATATAATTCGATTGAGCTAGTCGTCAACAACACGCATGATCTTATACTCCTATGCTTCTAATCTGTGCACCAATTCTGGAGTCCACACAATAGGTTTGTCGAGCTTGCACCTTCCTTGGCTATTTACTAGCTTTGTGATCCACTTGTACAACTCAATAGGGAAAGATACGAAGAAAACTTCATGGATCTCTGTGTGAAGGTAGCAATCTAACCACTCTTCTTTTGATAGTCGCAGATTCCAGTTCTCCTATGCCACGAACTCGTGGATCTTCCTATCCAACCAATGTTCAATTCCTTTCTTTGTTGGATTCCAGCAATACGACATCAGGCATCTCTATGCAGATCCCAGTCTCGGCAACGGAATCATTTGTTGGCTTGTTGGGGCCTGACCCAGGCTCAGATTTGATTAGCCAAACAAATCCCTATACTATTGGCCCTTTTGGCAACAGTCAGTGGAGCGGACTGAGATTTCACCCAAAGTAGTATGGGGGGTGTTGGAACCAGGTTTCTGCACCCTTGAGATGTCTGAGCAGTTGATTCAGTCCAACTGCTAGTCCGTGTATGCAAGTTGCTTTGCGCACTTCCCTGGCCTTCGCACGCTGATAAATTTGCCTTCACGCATCCCTAACTAGGGGCTATGGGGCTTCTGCGCTACTGGAGCAGCACTTTACACTACTCCCCTAAGTCACACCTGAGATCTTACTTATCTTCTTAAACCAATTAGTTATCTTCACGTAAATGGATGCCTTATGTTATATTTATTTATATAGCATATTCATATGATTTCATGCAACAAATAAATAGTAAAATTGCAATTCATACCCAATAATACACAAAATAGGAAAAGGTACACAGAAATATGATATAATTTCTCTTTATTAATGCTTCCAACAGTTACATACTCGACCTGCCGTATGCACTCAACTATAGGGGTCCGCACACTCAACTACGGATTACTAGGCCTCTGCGTACATAGTTGTAGAGCCTTCTCCTACTCTATGACCCAAAGAAACAACCTACACTTTGACTCAATCAATTCCTTAGACTCCTCATGCTTAGATTTGATTAATTGTTTTCTACACTTAAAGACTCGCTCTATTTATACAATCCCATGGTCTGCGGACAATGGGTAGATCTTTCAAACCGACATTACATTACAAAAACAAGGGCAGATAGCCCTATGACTCTATTATGACTTCGCACTCTATGCCCACAATTCGCAGTCTTTACAATAGTTTTGGTCAAAACATGGGCTTTAAGGGGGATTCCACACCCAACATAATGGCTACGGTTATCTCCTCCATACTTCAAATAGAGTAAGGTATCTATCAAGGAAACCAATTTAACAACATCAGAGAATTTCCTTTTTTATGATAATCCTAAGCAACACTAACGAGTGATGGAGCCTCTATGCAAGCCCAATGTAGAAATCTGGGCTTTGATCCTATTTGTATTGAACCCAGTCATACATGGAATTTTTTTTCCTCTTACAGTTCGCTATTTTTATGGTTGCTTATGATATCAAAAGTGTATAAAGTGTATGATGTACTACTAGCATATTCAACTACTTAATCAATTTCCTTATACTTTATAATGATTTCCTATATTCTATAACATAGTTAACCTACAAATACCTTGATCCTTCCTTTCTAAGTGTTAAAATACACTACAACCTCAATTTTGTTCTCGTCTCCCACCATTTGTTTGGTTTAAATAATGTCATAATTGGTTATAGTTGCAAATCACACACACACACACACACAGATATATATATCTAGATATATATATATAATATATATATATATATATATATATATATATATATATATATATATATATATATATATATTTATATATATTTTATTTCTATTTTATATTTATTTTTTTTCTATATAATACTACCTAAGCACCCACGGGGGATTTGAACTAGTGACCTATCGCACGGAGTGCCTTAACATTACACCCATTCACCGTCAATCCAAAGCCCCGTGGGCACAAATCACATATATTACTTCCATTTAACTATAAATAATGTATCAAGGTTGCTTCTCACATTTTTTCATGGTATTGGTTGCGTATTGTTTGACCTTAGGGAATAATCTAATTCCCCCCATCTCTTATGTTATCCTCCCTAACTCAATTGGATTGTTGAATGGGGGTGGGTGCTATACCTTGGTGATTACATTACCTATTCTAATATATGCATTTGACCCTCTCCCTTGTTAGAGCCACAAGAGCGCCACTAGCGTCCTACTTATGATAGTTGTTTCTGCCACCATATCTTATTCCATCCAGGGCATGCCATCCCATTCTAGCCATGTGATCTTGTCCTCATCTACAGTATTGTCAGCAACCTCTTTATTTTCCCCACAATGTGACTTCAATGGTTGGGATTTTCTATTGGCAAATCGATGGTGTTGGCTGCAACACCTCAAACCCTAACTCCTCGCTCCATGGTTTTTATCATGCGCTCCTTGGCAACCCTTAGTTGTTTTTCTTGGTTTTTCTGTGTAATGGTTGCTTTGTCCTCTTGACTTACCCTCCTACAACAATGAAGGTGGTTTTTTTGGTTCTATAGCATTGCCATGGCCACCCTAAAGCAATTCAAACCTTGGCTCTCTAAGGGGTTTATTGCTCTGCTTGTGGAACCCTTACTCCATCTCACTCAAATTCGAGGGTCGCAGTTGCACATGTAATACTATAGCGTGTATTTTTTTTTCATTTTCGTTTTTTATTAATAACCACTCCTCCCTCTGAGAAATTTGATAAATCGTTGTTTATTTGCAGGGTTTAGACAATATTGTACTGGAGATCCATGTGGATACACATAAGGGGCGCTCATCCTCATCCTTCAAGATACTTTAGTGGGTTTCTCTTTTGCAATCTAGGTTTATCTCCAATCTATAGAAATTTCTAGTTGGCTACTCTGCTCTCCCTCACTGCCTTACTTTGTTTGTCAACTCACTGCTTAGGTTTCTTCAACTCCCCCATATAGCAATTACATTCCTAGAGAAGGTATGGTGGTAGGGTTTCATGGTTCTTAGCTATGGTAGTTTCCACAATAGATAACTATTAATTTATTGATTTAGTTTCTATTTATTTCACTAAATTATCTCTTTGTTGCTTGGTATGCCCTCATAGGTAATCTTCAAAACCTTTGCCTCCAAGTGTAGTGTTTTCCTAGATATTGAACATGCTAATATAAGGTTCAACAATTATCTAGGTTGGTTTTGGCTTGTCGAGTCCAATATTCTTATTGTTCTTACACAACATGTGCGCCTTCGTGATTAAAGCCTTCTCTGGATATGCTGAATTCATTTGCAGCCATTTGATGTTATTTTGAATTACCTTCTAGGAATACCCCGAAAGGTGGAATAGAGCAGGGTTGGGTCCTGTATCAGTTTTGTTTTTTTTTCTTTTAGGTGGGTGGTTTCCACCCCAAGGTTTGTTTGTTAGCCAAAGGCATCGCTTTCATATTGTACTTTCTAAATTTTATACGGGAAATTCGCCCACTAGCTGCTATTTACCTTTAACTTGAAACTACCACAGTCTTGTGTAGTTTTGTTTTGCGGTTAATTAATCTAATGTAATCATGTTTAATTTATTGGGGTTTCCCCTATGTCATGGACTATTTTTTCTATAGCTAGGATAATTGTCAATTTATCGTTGTGTTTAAGGCAAGATTGTTCTTTAATGGTTTATGTCGATGGTGTTGTCTCTTGTTAATTTCAATTACATAAGCAAAGCTAAAAACGATAACCCTCCACCAATTTGTGACAAGGCATTTTTCTTAATGAATTATTTATATATTACTGCTCTTCATACTCTCCATTATATAGGTAGAGTTGTACACAATATTGATTTGGTACCCTTTGGTTGAGCTCCAGAAGATAGGCATGTCTACTATGCTCACAACAAGTTTTTCAATTAATTAAAATAATCACTCACTGTAATATGTATGCCTTCTGGGTTACCATTCCTAACCATTGTTCCATATATTTCGAGTCAGATTCATCTATAAATTATATGTACAATTATTATTTGTTTCCCACGGTGTTTAATTTATAGTTATACCATTATACTAAGAAATTGAGGTAGCAGTTCTAGTTCTGGATACTTACTACATGAGGTTTGTTTTGCATTTGAGTGTCCTTTCTAATTCACACACAAATTCAGAATGTCTATATGTACTTTGTACTTCTGTAATATCTTACATGTGCTTCTTCCACATAGTTAGTTTTTGATTAAATAGTTGTCTCTACATTTCCCATAATTAATGAAGGAATTCTTTCTAAGATGGAAAATAAACTAAGTTCTAGTAGCTCTGCATACTTAATCCCTAGCAAAAATATTTTCGGTATGCCATTTTTGTGTTCCAAGAATTCCCTTTATACACAAGGTTACGAAGTGGGTTTCTCACTCGGGAATTCATTTCTAGTGGTTAGCTTCAGCTATTTAATCTGTTTACAACTTCTATTTATGATTTTATTGTTTCAAATTAAATCAAATATAATATTGCCTTTTTGGTACTAATGAATATAAGTCACCAACTCATGTTTCTTTTGTTGAGAATCTCCTAGTTTCACTAGTCTCAACCTGTTAGTTAATGTATTGTTATCATAGAGAACCCTTACAACAATGTGACACTTTGGGTATACACTTATGTACCCAACAATTTCACTTTTATATTCATTGTACACGCATGAACACCTATTTTCTAGCATTCCTATAAAAAAAAAAAAAATCTCAGTTATTTCTAATGTAATAAACATATTTGAACTAAAAGCTTTAACCAAATGAATTACATATTAAAGAGAAGTGATAGATAATTGTTACATAACTAATAAAACAAAAAATCTAAATCAAATCTAATTGCATTCATGTAAAGGCACTCCAAGGTCTTTGCAGCTATATTTCTTACAAAAGCCATACTTTTACTGGAGCCACAACCATGCAAAACTTAGGAGTTCATCCATGCCAAATGCATCTACATTTCCTTAGTTAAGTACCCACAAGAAGAATAAAACTATGGTTATTCATAATCATAAAATTGAACAGAAAATAATCAAATTAGTTCAATTACAACAAAATTTTTATAAGAAAATAAATATTGTATTACCAGAAGATCAGATTATCAACATCCAAATTATCTTGGAAAGAACAACTTGCCACACAACCTTGAAGTGTCACCTCCTTTTACCCCCGAGTTGAGATCTCTTTTCTTCCCAGAATCAACAACCTCTTCTGTCCCAGTGAAGGCTTTTTTATGCCTCACTTTCCCTAGCATACTTTCTAAAATGTCGTCCCATTTTTTTGGGTTCTGTCAATCCCCATAGCTTAGGATTTTTCTATTTTTTCTTTTCTTTAAAAGGATTATTTTTCATCCTTTTGAAGCCTGTCTTTAGGAAGGAGATAATTCCTTCCAACACCACATTTAATTATTTCAAACTCAATTAATTATATTATTATAGTTTTTTTTTTTAAAGAAAACCCTGGCCATCATGCCATTAGTATCAATGTTTCAACTACTAAATATAATATCTCAACTATCATAGTCTCTAAAATAGGGGAATTACAATCAAGTCTGAAAAAATCAATACACTAGGGGTATCACAACCATGATCAAGCCTTAGGGATTTGGTGGTAATATTTGGAATGAAATTAGGGCCATTCATTTTCAATGATGTTGTTGACATGGTGAAGTTCATAATATACAAGTCCTTACTATGTTTTATTACTTCATTTAGGTGGGTTTCTTTTTTTAATTACATCCTTGAGGAGGAGAAATCTATTTCCTTAATTCTATTTGGTTTCTCTATAAAACTTGGCTTAAGCATGGGAGGATTGTTCGCATGAATATGTAGTTGGAAAATATATTTTAATTAGAGTGTATGTACATAAACCCATGTACACTTGAAAGGAGATATGACCAAAAGAGCCATAAATGGTTTTGTTTTATCTATGATGAGCATAAAGAAGTCTCACATCCCATGTGCATGGATGCTTGGATGTGTACATTCTTACGATTTGAAAAATCGCTCTATTGAACATTTTTCACCTTAGGTTCAATCATTAACCATAGGTTGAACCAAAAGGTACTTAGGAACCTATTATCCCTATTTTAAATAATAGTTTATGGGAACCCAAAATGAACATAGAAATACTCAATTAAGAGCTTAGTAGTTTCCTCTATTATGATACTCAGTTTGCTAGTTTTCAATACGGTAATATTAGAGGACTGACCACTAATCACAAATACTTGATTAATTCCCATGATTGGTTAATGTAGGTCAAAACTATAGTCCATAGAGAAAACATCCTCGGTGTGAATGGGGTAGGAAAATTAGTATACAATCCCTATTTGTTAGTGGTATATTTGACGATGGAAATGTACAATCTCATATTGTTGTTGATATCCTATTAGAGGTTTGGCTATTAGGGATAATTTTATAGTACTACCACTATCTTCTCCATGCTAAAGTTCCCTTCTATCTGATGTATTATGTATACCAAATAAGCTTCTCATGCTCACTTGAAATACTAAAGAGTTGTTCTAGATAACATAAAATATCATACAAAATATTAAAGTATTAGGTTTGACTACTTATGCCAAGAGTTTTTTTATAGGTAGCAATGAAGTTGGGGTCAAGATTATACAATTGGAGCCCTCAAGAGGTCTTATATCAAGAAGATATTAGGACTATGTTTATCCTCCAACCAAATGTTACCTAGAGTAATTTAAATTGATATTCTTTATATCCTTACTATACTTTTTGGCTATGTTGAACCATTATAGGCACATGGACCAATTTTGATGGTGGCCATCCTTTATATTTTCTTTCATATAAATGAATAGCATGAGATTGTAATCACTTTGGATAATTTTTCCTTCCCCAAAATGTAATGCTTCAATTAGTGACAAGCTTACATTATGGAGCACATATCCTTTTCATGTGTGGGGTACATATGAACCAAATTGGAGAATGCCTCATTATCATAGCTCATTGGATGTCCATGCTCAGTGATGAGTACACCAACAATATAATCTAAAAAATTTGTATCATTCTTGAAGGGATATTATGGGAATGGTAGAGATATTAAAGGTGGTGTTTAAGATCCTAGAAATATTTATATTATGAATTAATTCAAATGAGCTTAGCTTTAGCCTCACTATTGTTCACTTATCTTAGGGACCAAGTGATATGAGGGAATTCTAACACAAACTTGTAATAGGAGCTAGTGAGGGCCAAGAAACTATGTATATTTGTTAGACTGATCATCAAGGCTAGCCAATCATGAATGACTTGGATCTTGGATAGATTTATATGAACACAATGTTGATCCATGATTTATACCAAATCTCGAATTATATGCATGCAAAATGACAATTTATGTGAATTGGCATATAAATTGTGATGTTGTAAGGTACTTAAGAACTATTGAATGTGATACAAATTTTGTAACTATGTTTCATTGAATATGGGGATAAAATGTAAATATATAACCACAAAATAAAATTTTCAACAAGCACGAATAACGCCCATCAATCTCATGAATAATACTAGAGTATTAATCATGCTAAAAGGCATGGCCAACCACTTGAGAAGGAATTATTTAGAATTAATAGGAATATTCCATACACTATTTTTCTGAATTAGAATGTACTCTAATACCATCTTGTCTCCTTTTACAAATTTTTCCATCTTGTCGATTGGTCATTATAGTTTTCAATGGAGTGGAATTCCTTCATGAGGGAAACAAGAAAAGCCATCCAAGTGGGTTCTATCCTAAATATTATAGATTCATCTATAATATGTCTCTCCCAATAATTATTCCACCAAAATTTTGATATAAGGAATGGACATAAGGAGTGTGAAAGCGCTCCTTTTGTTTTCAAATTCTTTTCAAATGGAATAGTAACCAACTAAGAAATTTAACCATTTCTACAAAGCATTTGTGTTTATCTAGACTTTAAAAAAAGGAATGTTAAGGTTAACATGCACCTCGAGTAGTGTCTCACCTCTAATATGATTTCTTATTGAAGGTTTCTCTACCATCATTAGTAGACATCCAAAATAATTCAGGATCTCATTTTTCTATCACATAAGGGCTTCCCCTGAGTAACAACTTGATTGAATCTCTTGAATCATAAATGCTCCTTTCTTCCGCCATGGGAGACAACTTGGCGAGATGCGAATAATATTCCTCAAGTTTAATTAGTTCAAGAGCCAACTCCCTGTACCCTAATTTGTTCAGGACATTGATAAAGAAATAACAAAGAGAAGAATTACATAACGATACTAATTGAGATTGTTTAGAGAATGAAAGAAAGGAAGAAATATAAATGAAAACAGAAATAAAGCTTCTATATGACATAATAATACATTTAAAACCAATTTTATTAATGAATAGAATTTAAAATATATATATATATATAAATTAAAAAACAATATATCCTAGCTAGAATGATGGTAGCTTATCTAAAGAGGGATGTGTTTGCTAAGTTCTATTCACGAGAAGACATCACAAGAACCCAGAACTTTCTTCTAACATTATGTATGATGTCCCTAACAATAAAACCATAAAGATCCAAGAGTCTAAGCCAATGAGTTGATGCAATAAATGAATGTGCACCCCAAAAGGCTGATTGATATTTCAAATTCTCACACCCACAAGTTTTACATACAAAATCTATTTAAGATACTTATTAGACCATTACAAAACTTAATCCACACTAAGATTCAAAGATTTAATAATTACCGATATATAAAACCATTTTAAATTCATAAAATAGATAAATAATTATCTAATTTCAGTTCAACGCTTTCATTACACATCTCTATCTTTGTAAATCTTTATAACTCTTTATCTTTAATTAAA
>APFE030221335.1:2596-27993 GCA_000404065.3 Pinus taeda
AAAATAGCACCTTAAAGGAAATGGCTAATTGTATGCTGCAATCTAAAGGACTCAGTCTTAGTTTTTGGGCCGAAGCAATTAATTGTGCACATTATATAATAAATCGCACTACTCCTAAGGTTCTAAAGAATATCACTCCAGAAGAGCTTGGAGTTCCATTAAACCATATGTAAGTCACTTTCGTGTTTTTGGAAGTGAAGCATGGGCCCATATTCCAGATGAAAAGCATAAAGCTTTAGAACCTAAGAGTGAGAAATGTACTTTTGTTGGATATTCTGAAGATGTAAAAGGTTATAGACTTATTCCATTTAAGTCCAAAAAAGTTATCATTAGAAGAGATGTAAAATTTGATGAAAATAAATCGGCCTGCGAGCCTAGTCCGGCGGATGTGCCACCTCTTCCTATCTCTTCTACTTTTGAAAACATTTCTTCTTCAGATGATGAAAGTGAGGATGACAATCCTCCCCCACCTTCTCAGAATCCTAAACTTCCAAGATGGGTCCGTACTACTCGGGATGCAGCAGGTAATCTTGCCGGTGATCCTACAGATCAGCGACGTACACGTTCTCAGTTTGAAAGAGCCTCTTGTTTACTGGCTCAAGCTCCAGTAAATCATGATCCTGACACTTTTGCAGAAGCTTCAGGCCATCCACATTGGGAAGCAGCTATGAATGAAGAATATCATTCATTGTTGGCAAATGATACATGGGATCTTGTTCCTCTACCAAAGGGATGCAAACTTGTTAGATGTAAATGGGTTTACAGAACCAAGTATGGACCAGATGGGAAAGTTGATAAACATAAAGCTCGTCTTGTTGCTAAGGGCTTTTCACAGGTTGAAGGCATTGACTACACTGAAACCTTCTCCCCTGTTGCCAAAATGAACTCTATCCGCCTTGTTCTTTCCCTTGCTGCCTCTTTAAAATGGGAAGTCCATCAGATGGATGTTAAAATCTGCCTTCTTGCATGGGGACTTGCATGAAGAAATCTATATGGAACAACCCATTGGCTTCATCCAAACAGACTCCAGCCTTGTGTGTCGACTTAAGAAATCTCTTTATGGTCTCAAGCAAGCTCCTCGGGCTTGGTATGCCAAAATGGATAGCTTTCTTTTAGAATCTGGCTTTTCTAGGTGTTATTCTGACAATACTGTCTACACCAAGAAAGTGGGCAACTCTCTTATCATCCTTGTTCTTTATGTTGATGATCTTATTCTTACTGGTAGTGATCCCAACCTTATAAACCATGTGAAGTCCAGCCTTAAAAAGAAATTTGAAATGACAGACTTAGGACACTTACACTATTTTCTCGGTCTTCAAGTCTTGCAATCCAAGGAGGGTATTTCCCTTTCCCAGTCCAAGTATGCTTGTGATATTCTTCGTCATTTTCACATGGAAGATTGTAAGCCAGCTCCTTCTCCCTTTCAGTCTGGAGTCAAACTTTCAGTCTCTTGTACTTCTCCTGAAGTTGATGCTACCTTATACCGTCAACTTGTAGGAAAACTCTTGTATTTAACCCATACTCGTCCTGACCTTTCCTTTGCTGTTGGCCTTGTTGCTTGTTTTATGCAAAACCCTCGTGAAAGTCATTGGAAAGCAGCTAAAGAATACTTCGTTATGTTTGAGGTACAGTACAGTTTGGGATTCATTACAGTGCCAAAGCAGCTCCTCTATTAGTTGGTTTCACTGATTCTGATTGGGCTGGTGACCCTGATGATCGGAAGTCTACTGCCGGTTATGTCTTCACTCTTGGTTCAGGGCCTATTACATGGGCTTGTAAGAAACAGGCTGCCATTTCTCTTTCGTCAGCAGAAGCAGAGTATCGTGGTGCCGTGGAAGCTAGTAAGGAAGCCTTGTGGCTTCGTCAGATACTATCAGAATTTGGCTTTGAGCAGCAGCATCCAACTACACTTTGGTGTGATAATTAAAGTGCCATTCAGCTTTGCAAAGATCCAGTTCAGCATCAGTGCAACAAACACATTGAACTACACATGCACTTCATCAGAAAGCTCATTCGTGACCATGTTCTTGAAGTGCAATATTGTTCAACAGATGATCAGATTGCAGACATCTTCACAAAGGCTCTCACAGAGGCGAAGTTCACTAAACTTCGATATATGCTTGGAGTTCAGGAAGTTGTCACTAAGAGGGGATAGGCTCTAGTGCCTCCTTCCTTCTCCTATTGTGTCATATTTGTAAATCCTTCAATCCTATCCCAAGTTGTTCTTAAGGGGGGATGTTAGGATATTCCGACACATAGGAAATAGTTAAATTCAACTTGGTCTAGTATAGAGTTAGGTAAAGTGTGTTTCTTTACCGTTGTACATTTTGTAACTTACAATCCGACGGTCACGATATGTAGTGATCCGACGGTTCATTCTCTCCTCGGTATTACCGACACTTGATCCGTGGCTTGACACCCGATTGGTCCATGAATTCTATTTAAAGCGCATGGAGGGTCATTTGTAGGTTAACCGTGCACGAGAGAAGCTTATGTAAATTTTCATTCTTTTATTAATAAATTGCTTGTAGTAGCCACGTTGGCGCAGGCCGTGGACTGTTTCCCTCTCTGAGGGTTTTAACCACGTTAAAAATACTGGTGTATTGATCTATGATCTGTTTGTGAGCGGTGTCTTTCTGGTGTTCTGTCTGAGGAACTTACCCTGTAAATTCCTACAACCTGCCCGGCCTCCTGAGAATTCCGGGAGTCTGATTTTCTGAAGCTCCCTAGAGATGTCCTCTTTCGATCTTCTGGGCTCGAAATTCTTCGGTTCCGCTGAACTGGTAGCCAAATGATGAGATTCCTCTCTGGTTTTAGCCTTAGTGAATTCTTTTAATGTTTCTAATAAGGCTTCCAAGGAGTTCATTATCACAGTTAACTCTGGTGTTGGGGCAATTGATGTTGATAATGGTCTAGGTGGTGACGATGGGGATGATGATGACGACGGCGGTGGCATTAAAGGTGGTGATGTTGCTCGATCACGTCGTCGTCGCTCATACGTCTTTACCATTGTAATGGTTCCTGAACACATAATAAAATTTTATCAAAATTATGAGGTAGACAACCGAATTTTAACACGTAAATTTCTTTTGCGACTTCACATTCATAAACGGGTATAGTTTTGCTATTTTTACCCGCTAGGCGGATCTTACTGGTACCGAGGTCAAGGAGGGTGGTCTCGCGACCTCCTTGTCCTAATGCAGGGTTTTCTACCCTAATATGAATAATGCAGAAGAGTATGGTTATTAGCTCCTAAGGTAAGACATCTAAAGTTTATTTACCTAATAATACTCATACAAATAAATGTTAAATATTTCGCTACAAAGTATGTCAATAACATACCCACCATACCTCAAACTAGATATTACATTTAGGAGAGGTCATACATATTTATATTTTGAATATAAATTACTTGGATATGGATTAAGTCCGTAAAAGAAGGGTTGTTTTGGTTCCCTATTAGTTTGACTTTTAGCCTAAAGTTTACCATAGACATGCCATGATTAACATCTAGAAGAGATATAGTTTCATCAATATCTCATAAAAGTAGATTGAGTTTATACGGAGGAATAATTTAGGATGAAATGTGATTTATGAATTCCGGAACTAGTTATGTTTTAAAAAGAAAGCTTCGTAAAAAGGGATATAATTAGTACAATTTGCTCTTGAAAGGATGCTTTGGAAAGTGGACTTTATAATTTGCACATAATGCTTTGATGGCTGATGCAAAATGCAATTCAACTGTAATAGGATTTATAGGAATTTGTGCTATCAAAAGTTCAGCTTTTATCATATTTGGGCAGAAAACTTTTAGCTGTAAGTTTAATGATCCTAAGTCTAGAAACCAGAAATTGGCAGTTGACTGTAAGGTGACATATATTCAAGTTATTGAAGACACACTTGCAGCAACATAAGGCTATTCCCATGACAGCACAAAATTCTCCAAGAAACCTTGTGTTGACCAGGATTTATAGGGACATCCACATTGAGGAAGAATCCTTGAGGATAACTTCCTTTCATGATATGGGACACCATAGCATCAATCAGTGGCAAGCAAGCTTGAACAACTATTCTGAAGTCTGTATTATGACTCTCGCCTCTTATCCAATTATATGAAAGGGCTATAGAAGGCACCCCACAATGAAAAGCCTCTCTGGCCCCAGCAACCGTCCTAGAGTAAATAATATGATATCCACAATTGGAGCCCTTGTTGATTCCACTGATAACCAGTGTAGGTTTTGACCATGAAAAGAATGCTCCAGAGAGACCTAAAGAAACACAGTCGGCTGGAGTTCCTTGACGTCTAAATGCTGCAAAGGCACAACACAAAAGGCAAGCTCAGGAGATTCAAACTGCTTTGTGATTAACATGCAGTTTGAAAATTTCTTGATCAGCTTTGTGGAGACATGGTTTTCAGATAATTCAGAGGTTGTTGCTCCTTTGATCTCAACTTGACGAACAGTGATATTACCACGTGCATCTATAGACATCAATAAAGTAGTTTTCAAAATTCATATCCATTGAGTGATATTCAAACAAGTATTTAATAAAAGTTAACACAAAGGATCTCTTATGATCTGCAGCAGATGCCCAAAACCAAATAAAGAAAATTACTATCACAGATCTTGCTTGGCAGTTTATATATCACTGACCTTATAAAGCGATCCCATTTATTCAGAGAATAATTTGCATGGCTGTTAGTAATAAAGCTTACAGTTCAAAGAAAATAATAGCTGAAAAGAGTACTTTCTCTTCTTTTTTTTTTTTAAACTTCACCAGGTCAGTATTTGCTACAGATGTGCTAACAATTTATTTACTAAGATGAATTTTAGAAGAGTGATCCTCTTTGTGCCTGAAACATAAATAAAGATAACTACATTGGATCGTGGAAAGTTAATGTCTGATTCGTTACTACACTTGGGCTATATTTACATGAAAGTTTCGTTCTGTGCATTAATTTTTTTTTTTTTGTATATGACATATTTTGCATGTCATGAAGCTGATAATTTATAATACAAGGTCAAGAACATCTGATTACTGTTGGTTGAAATCACTGCAGTAACAGAATGACCAACAGCTGACTTTTCTGAATCAGGGGCGTAAACACTGACATTACAATGGATACCTGGTTTTCACCCAGGCGACCCGGGTTCAAATCCTGGCAACGGAATTCGAAAGATTTAGAAAAATCCCTTTTCGGGAGATATGGACGAGTCAGATTGGGATTTTCAGTGGTGATGGGGGGACAAAAGCTTTGACCGACTGATGTTTGAGTGGAAAACGACCTGGCTTGAAACCAAAACTGTAGAAGGATAGAGGGACAACCGTTGAACTGTGCCACCATGGCTATCTGACGTGGCCATGATTTGTCGTGTGCTGAGTGTTCGACCCGAGATTGGCTCGTGGAAAGGCTGACGTAAAAAAAAAAATAAAAAAAAAATTACACCATTAGATTGTCCAGAACCAAGTTTGCTAAGGAAGCGGAATCGTTGTATCATCCTGGAGACCGAAATCTAATTGTTGATCCATATATGAAACTGCAATATGATTGTGCGCAGATTCTGCACACCTGTGCGTTATCGTGATGTTGATATATGTATCAGAACCAAAAATGCTATGCACGATCTATAGAGTATAACATCAGTAGCAGAAATTGACGGGGCAAATGATTTAGTCAACAGTGCAAAATCAAGAAAATGGTGTATAGAAAGGTTGATGTGACCAATGCAATGCATCAAGCATGGAGCGGTTTGAATTAGCAGTCGGCATGTAACCATCGTGACAGATTCCTGTTTAGTGCGATGGTCAGGGAACAATATGCAGAATTTGCAGATGGAGGAGGCGAGTTGGTCATGAAGCATTTCCAGATTAGTCTAATCAAATTGAGTTTGAAGCCAAGCCAGCATTGTTCAGGATGGGCCCAGCGGTATCCTAGAAGTCCGAGTTTGCTGGAAGAGTGAAAGGCTAATCCTCTGTATCCTAGAACTCGTTTTCTCACATTGCACAGAAATGCAAAATTTTACAGCGGGTTTCGCTTTCCATGTCGCATAAAGCTGTGTATTTTCCAGCGAAAAAGGATGGGCTAGCTCTCTATATCGCGCGAAAATGAAACATTTGTCAGCAATACGGGGAGCAAAACTCGTTTCCGTTTCATTGAGGATGTCTTTTTGGTCAGCGATACAGGGAGAAGAACTGGTCAGCTAGCGAGATGGGCGGGGTATCAGCAATAGCAGTAACAACACAGACTCAGCCACACAGAAAAATTTAAGCGAGTGTAGGCCTATACAGTCGGAGGGTTTGAACAAAAACCTCTGATACCATATGTAATAAACATAAAACACAAAATCTCAAGAACTGAAAACTGAAATGCAGAACCGTAAAAATAATGAAAACCTACCTGGACTGCTGTCGACTGGTTTTGCTGTCTGCTCCTGTTCTCTGAAGCTGAATCGATTACTGGGAAACCAATTTCTCCCAGCCAATCCAGCAAGCTTCTGTGAAGCTTACTGCCCTCGTGCCCAAAACCTCAGGTCAATCAAGCTCTCGTTCTCTTTCTCGATCTTCCTCTACCCTCTGTCCTCCTCTTCGTTTTTTGCCCCCTTCCTCGGCTCAGTCCAATGGTTTTATATCAAGGTTGGCGGTGGTCGCCTTCCAGCGTTCGGCCACCGCTGTTGCAGCTCTCGACACCTCCCGGCATGCATATCTCTTTAGATATGTTCTGATCGGATTTGGTTGCTGTCGACCGTGCATGAGGTTTCATTGTTTTATGAGTTAATGACCTTTATGAAATGTTATGTCCCCTTTTATATAATTCAAATCTTCCATATTTATTTATAAAGTTTATTTTTAGGTTTATTTCCTTATTATATACTTTAATAAAATGAATTTTAAATTATATATATATTATAAAGTTTAAACTTTATATTTATTTATTAAAATTTAACTTATTTTCATTTTTTTAAAGTTTAGGCTTATATTAAATGGGTCGTTACAGAGCTTATGGAGGCAGCGCAGTAGCCGGGAGAGCTGACACTGGGCCAGTCTGGGCCCATGCAGTCTTGACGCAGAGCTAGAAGGGCCAACGCATAAGGGAAATTTGCGTGCCACACAAAAGCCGAAACTGTCGGGAACTGTCAGAACAGCTAGGATAACTGACGCAGAGGGTAAAAGAGCTGATGCAGCGTTGACGCAGAGCCTAAAAAGATGACGCAGGGCCTACACAGGGCCAACGCGGAAGTAGTTGGGGTTAGGCAATCTTCTTGCTAGGTCAACCATAATTCTGCTGGGTGAAGTGAGGTAAAACTCACTCAGATATTCCGCCAGTATTTTCTCTATAAAGGATTGCTAGATGCGCATCCTAGATTTGTATTCAGATATTTCTCCTGCATAATAATAAACCCTCCGAACTGTTGCACCGGCTTCCCGCATTGGGCTTTTCCGGGAACTATTGTGTCCAAAAATAGGGTGTTCTATGTATCTTGTTCTTTGCTTAGTTTCCTTGTTTCATGAAATCAAATATTTAATTAGTGTAGGCTACAGAAGTAATTTGCTTCAATATTCAGAAGAATAACTTGCTGAATGTAATTAAAAATCAAGTAGGTGAAGTAGATTCAAATTTGTTGCAGTAGGGGTTCCTTCAGTGTAGGGATTTTCACATGGTATCAGAGCATTGATTTTGAAACAGGAAGAACAAATCCAGTGCTGAGTAGAGAGGCCGAACGTTGCACTTGGCAGCAATTCGAATACCCTTGAAGGGATTGCACAGTCCTTGCCGGGAAGCATATCCAAGGAGATATCTCTCTGAGTGAGATGATAGAGAGGTACGCTTTCCAGTTCGTGAGTTTGCAGAGGCAAAGGGAGTGACGCAGAGCCTTAGCGCAGTGCTTAAAGGGGGCAGTTTCTGTTAGTGTAGAAATCCGTTGGAAAAGAACGAAGACAAGCAGAAGGGGAATTATCTCCTTAGAGAACTTTCTGCCAGAAAGTTTGAATTTCTCACTTGTTGAGCAGCTGAGTAGTGACTAGAGGAGTAAGTTCGACAGTAGGGTGAGATGGCATCGCGTGGGCTCAGAGATCAGGACAAGTTGGACAGAGTCTCCAACTATTTCATATGGAAGACCAGAATCTTAGCTGTTCTGGAGGAATATGATCTCAAGGCCTACGTCAAAAGTGTTGTAGTTGTTCTTGCTGACAATGATCAAAAGGAGAAGTACAAGGCCTAGCAGGGGAAGGCAAAGAGGCTCATTCTCGATGGAGTTCGAGATCATGTGGTCTCACACTTGCAGGGCAAGGATAAAGCTCGAGAGATGTAGGAGGCCTTGTCTTCTCTGTATGAAGTCTCTTCTGAACAACGAAAGATGTATTTAGAGCAGAAGTTGCAGCGGACCTTGATGCAGAAAGGAGAAGGGGTGAACCTCTATCTTCCGCATCTTCAGGACACTAGAGACCAGCTTTCTGTAGTGGGCTCCACTCCTCAACCAATCGCGATGTTGAGGATAGCCCTGAATGGAGTCTCGAATGAATGGAAAGCTTTCGTCCAAAGCATATTGGGCAAGGAAAAACTACCTTCATGGGAGGAGATGTGCACGACTCTTGAATAGGAGTTAAGGAGGGACCTAGTTAAGGTCAACCTCAATGGCAAGAGTGGGAGTGGCACAAAAAGACGAAGGAGGAGGAGGAAAACGCAGCTCTAGCATCAAAGGGACAACAAAAATAGAAGCAGAAGGAGGACATTTTGAAGGTGAAATGTTTCTGATGTGGCGAGATGGGTCACTTTGCATCGCAGTGTCTGTTGAAGCAAAAGGATAAGGATGAGAAGCATGATCCAAAGGTTGCAACCGTGAAGATAGATGAGGAAGAGTATGCTATGATTGCCCATGCATCTCCAGGAGGGAGATGGGGCGTGTTGACCACTACGTGTCAACTTCCCATAGCAGTACACCCCCTTTTTCGCAAAAGGGATAGCGCTTGAGCGATGTGTCTGTGCCTGTCATCATTAGCCCAATCATATTGTTTTGTAAACGTAGTCTGCATGTGTAAATTGTAAATAATCTTAGCAGATCTGAGTCATGTATGTAAATTGCCTAGGTAGACCTAATTTTCTAGTGATAATCTACGTTCCGGAAGGTTTTTTGTCTCACCGATCCATGATCGGTGGAGTTTCCTTCAGCCTAACCCCAAATCCGGAAAGAATTTTGTCATTAGAATCTTAGGAGAATCCTAGTGTGTTGATCTACTAGATTATAGTTGTGTCGCAGAACTGGGTGGTCTATGAGGGTCTATGTCGAATGGGTTTTCCCCTTGAGATGTAAAATTGTAAAAGTCATGATGTAAAGTGTCTTGAGGGTTAGAAAATGTTTTAATCCCCTCATAAGTCCTAAGTCCTAGGTCCTAGGTGATTTTTCAAAAGGCTAAGTTCGAGGATCCATTTAAAAATAAAAATTTAAAATTTTTAAAAAAAAAAAATATGAATAATAATTTCTAAAAAATTTTAAAAATTTAAAAAAAATATATATATTATATTTAAAATATAAAATTTAAAATAGATAAATAAATAAAAAATAATAATAAAATTTAAATAAAATAAATAAATAAATAATTTGAAAAATTAAATAAAATAATAAAATAAGTCGAAATTTTGAGAAAACAAATGCAAAGTTTTAATTTTTAATTTCGACGGATGAGATTAAAAGATATCTTGATCCTCATCGAGGGTCGAGATCATTTTGACATGGATCACTCGAACTAGCCGTTGGGTATTTTTCCTTTAAATAAGGTGCTAGGGGTCATTTGAGATCAGTTTGGATCTAAGAGTCTGGTGCTAAAGAAAGCTCTCTTGTAGTCAGTTTTTGTGCAATAAAGAAAGACTTTGGGGTTGAAAATATTGCTGGTGTTACTCTTCTGGAAATGCT
This sequence comes from Pinus taeda, assembly GCA_000404065.3. Lineage (NCBI taxonomy): Eukaryota > Viridiplantae > Streptophyta > Pinopsida > Pinales > Pinaceae > Pinus > Pinus taeda. The sequence goes on from APFE030221335.1 coordinate 12,505, forward strand.
GTAAGATTGCTTTATTTTTCTGCATAATCTTATTTTCAGTCATTGATAATAGCTTTATGAAGATTGATTTAGGCACAGGTATCTTGTCTGGTCTCTGGGGTTTGAACGATAGTTTAGATTCTGAAATATAATGGCAGGTATCTCCATTTGATTTGGATTTCATTATTGTTTTCTCCCTCTATGTTAATGGTTGATTTTAAGCTGTGCAAGAAATCTTAAGTTTTGAGTTTATTGGGCGTTAAGGGAAGTTCTCGGCTGAACCAGCCAACTCCCGGATTGTGTTTTTTGAAAGAGCCCAGCTAGTTTTTAATCCCGGGCTTATCATCTGAATTTTTTTTTAATGAATGCATGAAGGATTTTCTGAAGTATCTCACATTAAAATTTAAATTCTGAAAATATTTATGTGGCATAATGAGAAATATGGCTATTTTAGAGTCTGCAATTTGTGAATATTGTAATTATTTAGTTAGGGTTTTCAGTTTCGTTTCTTGCATATATTATCTTTGGGTGTTCTGTTTTGCCATTACAGGTTCTAGTTTACAGGTTTGAGGAGAAATTTTTGTTTGAAGCCAGATCTAGGCCCTGGAGGGTAAGATCTGGCCTCAGGATCAGTTCTTGCAGGTTTTTCGCTTAAGAAATTTGAGATTCTCCAAGCTATCTGTTTGTTGGGGTTTCATTTAAAATTGCTTTCCAAAAATATCAACCAGCAATCTTGCATTCCAAGGGTTTTAAAATCATTCATTTTCAGATCTAATTTTTTTTTTATGAGGGTTTCAAGAAATTTGAAGGAGAGCGAGTTAAAAATTTTGTCAAGATTTCTAGAAAATATTTAGAGCTCCTCTCACTCTGCTGCAAATCAAATCCCTGTCTCCTCATAGCTCCATTTCCGCATTTCTCTTCAGCATTACTTCCTGCAGATTCCTTCCACGCTGCTCCAGCACCTGCAACAAAACAATAATTAAAATAAGAATTATTAAAAAATTTAAAAATTTAAAAAAATATTTGAAAAAGCTTAATATAAAAAAAATTGAAAATTCATTTTTTATGGTCCATTTTTCTATAGCTAAACGCACTTAAAATGTTTATTTACAAGTTAGCTATATGAAAGTGGTAGTTGGTCAGCATTTAAAATTTATGGTCATTTAAAGCATTTAATTTTTCTTGAAGTTTAATTGTTGGATCATTTAAAGGGGTTGTGCATTTGTTGAAAATCTTACATCGCTCGGGTTATTTGATGGTAAATGATTATTTTACATGAGTTTATATTTCTGCAGCATTTAATAAATAATTGTTTAATCATTTATTTCATAAGGCACTGGTCTATTAACTTAATAAAATCAATTAAGTGCTTGTTTCCTCTCATGCATAGAAAATTTTAGGGGCGAATGTTCGCCCTTTGGCGAAATTAAGGGGTTTTAAATTTTTAGTGGGCGAATATTTTGTATCATAGTACATTTTTACAAATCACCTAAAATAGCCCACCTTATTTCAAGGGAGAGGGTAAAAAAGGTAAATTTAGCCCTTGAAATTAGGAGTTACAACCTTCCATTCGCCCATTTTCAAGAATAGGTTTTATTTAAGTGAATCCATTCGCCCATTTTCAAGAATAGGTTTTATTTTAAGTGAATCCTATGGGTCAAATACCATATTTATAAAAGAGATATGGTAAATTAATAAAAATCTAAATAAATGAGAGGTATGGTAAATAAATAAAACATTTTTTATATTTACTCCATAAGTCACCTTATATACATGCAAGGGTGTAAACAAATAAAAATATAAGTAAAGTGGAGGTATGGTAAATAAATAAAACATCTTTTTTACTTACTCAAAAGGTATGGTAAATAAATAAAAATATAAATAAACTAGACGCATGGTAAATAAATAAAACCTCTTTTTATATTTAGTCCATAACCCTCGTTCTATTTATGAAGGCTCAAGAAAGAGGTTTATTTAAGTGAATCCTATGGGCCAAATACCATATTTGTAAAAGAGGTATGGTAAATTAATAAAAATATAAATAAGCGAGAGGTATGGTAACCAAATAAACATTTTTTATATGTAACTCCATAAGTCACCTTATATTTTACTAACACTCAAAAAATGGGTTATATTTAGGTGAAACCTATGGGCAAAATACTATGGGACAAATACCATGGACTAGATTGTTATTAATACCATGCAAAAAAGCCATTATTAACCCTAATATTAGAATTAATAAAAATATGGCACATGGTATTGACCCATGGTATTCACCAAAATGGCACATGGTATTGACCCATGGTATTCACCTAGAATGTAGCCTATTTAAATGGGGGAATTAAACTAGCATAGATCCATCTTTTATCTGGATCTACTAACCCCCGAGAGGTATCAAATATTGTGATATGCAAACTAGCATAGAGTGAAAAAATATTTGATCCTCTTGGGGCTTGGTGGATCAAGAATGGATGTTGTAATTTAATGTAGGTTAAACATTTTAGCTTGGTTAAAATAAAAAATAAAATAAAATCAACTATTAATTTTATTAATTAAAAATTACTAATAGTAATTTTTAAGCTCCAGGTTTATGATAACCCATGGTATTGACCCATGGTATTCATGTGAGCATAGACTATTTAAAGGGGAAATTCTATCTTATGCCTGGTGAGAGATCTCGCCAAAAAATTTATATATACATATTATATTATTGATAAATTCGCCTTCCATTTTTCCCATATACCATGGAGATTCGCCCATTTATTATACTTATAAATTTAGGGGGGGTTCTTAAAATTTTCCCTGCTCTCATGTCTCCCAACCCAATTGGTCATCTATTATCCAATAGGGTCTACCCCCCTTAGCCGGGGGAGACATGATTAAACGGAGAGGTCGGGGATCAGGGTGAGAGCCCCCGGTCTGAGCGTTGTTGTGACAATCTGTGCGACAACAGGGCGATATTGAGCTGTAGTCGGGAGGACTACATGTGGGAAGGATCCTTGAGGAGTCGACCTCTTGGATCAATTCCTTGCTATGGGAGCCCGAGATTCAGCAGTAGCGAGATGAATTTAGTGTCAAATGATGCAGTGGATTGTTTGGAGGACAAATGCAATAGCTTGGGACCAGAGACTGATCAGCATAGAGCAAAGTTGGCAACAATGCAGTTGGCACAGTGCAGAAGTCAGCAACAATGCAGAAGATTCAGGGGGGTCAGATACTAGTAGCAGTCAGATTCCAACATCCATTTTATTATGCTGAAAACAGTTATGTTTGTTAATTTTGGATGTTTTTCAGTTGCTTCTCTCAGCAACTGAGTTGCAGTACAGATGCAGTGTTAGCAATGGAAGTTCTAGCAGCATAGCAAATGCAGCGTTTGAGCGGGAGTTGTAGTATAGGTGCAATAGTGGCAGTGTCATGGGCTACAGTACAGTAGTAGCGGTAGCACAGTGTTGGTGGTAGCAGCAGTGCAAAAAGGAGGTGCTTCAGAAACAGAGCAGCATGCAGGTGGACTTTGTTGCTAGAGCATTTTCCTCACTAAGAGGGAGTGTTAGTTTTTGGTAGCATCAAAAGTGCTCTAGCCTTCAAAATTGGTGGAGAGGCTAAGGCACATGAGTTCTAAAGAACCCAGAAACTGTTTCGTGAAATTCCACCCAGATTATATTTTATTAAAATAATTAATATTTTTAATGGAGTTCCTAAGTCTAAACTTAGGGAAATTAAAATTATTAATGGGTAAAATATGTGTGAGAATAATCTAGAAGGCAGATCAAGTCATGTTTTAATCTTATCCATTTATTAGAGACTTAATATCGGTCACTGAAGACCCAACAAGAAAAGTATAAAATGGAGGCTTGGGTTTCATTTGGAAACACACACACACAGATAGAGGAAATCCGATTTTCTGAGGTGAGAAGTTCTTAGAAAATCGATTGGGGATATCTTGTAGCTGAGGGGCAAAGAGAATCTGAAAGGAGGACTTTCCGGAAAATACTGACAGAGAGGCGGAGAGAGCTTGGAGGCAATGCAGTAGTCGGTAGAGCTGACGTTTGGTCAGTCTGGGCCCACACAGCATTGATGCAGAACTAAAAGGGCCAGCACAGAAGGGAAAGATGCTTGTCACGCAGAAGTCAGAACTGCTGGAAAAACCAGGACAACTGACATAGATGGCAGAAGAGCCGACGGAGGGCTGACACAGAGCTTGAAAAGATGATGCAGGGCCAACGCAGAAGTAGTCGGGGTTAGCCAGTCTTGTTGCCGGATCAGTCAAAATTCTGTCAGGTGAAGTGAGGTAAAACTCACTCAAATTTTGCGCCAGTATTTTCTTTGTAAAGGATTGCTAGATGAGAATCCTAGATTTGTATTCAGATATTTGTCCTGCATAATAATAAACCCTCAGAATTGTTGCACTAGTTTTCTTGTCTTAGGTTTTTCCGGGGACTATTATGTCCAAAAATAGGTGTGTCCTATGTATCTTGTTCTTTGCTCAGTTTCCTTGTTTCATGAGATCAAATATTTAATTAGTGTAGGCTGCAGAAGTAATTTGCTTCATTATTCAGAAGAATAACTTGATGAATGTAATTTAAAAATTAAGTAGGTGAAGTAGATTCAGATTTGTTGTATTATGGGTTCCTTTAGTGTAGGAATTTTCACATGACCTAGCTGACACAAGCTCTGGAAATCTCCCCTAACGACATCAAAAGGTAATCCAAAATTGGGGACATTACAATAAGGATTTCTTAAGCCTACAAACATTGGCTCCTTCCAATTTTCCTCAACACCAACATGCTACTTTATGCATAGTTCTTCATCAATGATCCCATTAAGAGAAGTTGTCTTCACATCCATTTGATGTGTCCTCCATCCCATAATTAAATGAAGGACATAACTACTTTAATGGAAGTGTGCTTGGTGATTGGAGCAAATGTCTTCTCATAATTTTCTCCCTCTTTCTTGGAGAACCCTCTTGCCATGAGACTCACCTTGAACATTTCAAGGTTGCCACCTATTTTCTTGATCTTGTAGAGTCACTTGGAACTCACTATTGACTTTGCCTCTAGTCTTGGTATTATGTCCCAAACATCATTCTTCATGATGGACATGTAGTCCTCCATCATGACATTTCTCCATACTTGTTGGGAGTTTGAAGGCTTGGATTCTATGATGCTTTTTATCAGTGCCATGTAGTCTGGAAAATCTTTTGGAGGCTTTCTCTCTTTAAATGTGCTCATAGGAACCTCAACCTACTCCTATGCATCCTTTAATGTCTTAGTGAACCATTGAGGTCTCCTGACAGAAGTGGAAGGGGCTATTATCTCCTCTTCTTCGCCTGAAGTTTGCTATGTTATGATGGAAATCATTGGCTACCTGGGCTCAACCTCTAGAGCTTCCAATTCCTCATCCTCTATCCCTACAACAAGCTTATGAGACTTACTAGATGCAAAGTTTTCCACAAAAATTACATCCCTTCTTATTATTATCTTCCTCTACTATAGAATATACACCATGTAGGCCTTTGAACTCCCACTGTAATCTTCAAATAAACCCTTAATGTTGCAAGGATTCAACTTAGTGTTCTTTTCTATGGGTATATGGCTATAAATTGGACACCCAAAGATGCAGAATTGACTCACCTTTGGATTCAAACTAGAAAATGGCTCCTTTGGTGTCTTGTATTCCAAATCCTATGAGGAAACTAGTTCTAGATGTAGACTATTGTGCATGACTTTGCCCAAAAACTGTCAATTCTTGCCCCTATAAATTAAATTGAAAAAAAATCATTTTGAGACCTAGAACAAACGTGACATTATCAAAACCTAAAAAGTTACCTAATTCGAGCTGGAAAGGAATAGTACCAGCTCATGTTGCTTGGTAGTTTACATCATTACCAAGTTCAACTTGTACTCTTGAGTCCTTTGTTAGACTAGAAAATAATTGTTAGGATAATGGCATATCATGAGATGCCTCACTATCTACAATGTACATACCATGCATTCCTTAGAATAGTTTTAGTGGAAAGGAAAGATACCATTGAGAAATATTTCTCAAACTTGGTAGAGAATTCATTCATTTAAGTTTTTGCAAAGTTTTCTACCTACTTCTAGTGTTGATTCCGTATTCTCCTTGTTACCTCAAAATCTAGCAAGTCCTATGAAATACCTGACAAGGCAAGGGCCATACCTAGATGTGACAACGAGGTGGATTGCGACTGTCTCCTCCACAATCCACCTCCTGCTTTTTAGTGGAATTTCACCACATGGGAGGCTTCCTAGTCGTCACCTAAAGGATGTTCTAGGTGATATAGATCAAAGGTTGAGAAAGGTACTTCTTTAGTGGAAAAAGGGCACAATTCTCAATGTGTAGGAGCAATGTACCATATACAAAGCCTTATAAAAGGAAATTGACACGTAGGGTTTTAAGATGTAGTTCAATAAAGGAGTGTCTAGGCATAAAAATAAAAAGAAAAGGCTTTCTAATGAGCAAATCAACAAAAAGAGATGGAAAACCCTCAAATTAAACCCCCATTTGAAACCTTTAGCCAAAGTTAGAGCTTAACTAGGGCACAAATTTCCTAGTGTAGATGACGTCAACTCTATTAGGGCAAATTCCACCATGAAAGGAGATATATTTTGAGTTCCAAGGTGAACTCAAGCTACAAAAACCTCGACATCCTCTTAATTGTTGCCCTAGTTGAATTTGTCCCTATGCCATAGCCCTAGAGTTTTTATGAGTTTGACCACCATAAGGATTCCCAGTGCTTTTCCCTACTTGGGTGATGGAGTCTTTAGGGTTAAGTTTTAAGAAATCAAATCTATGTTTGGAGTAAGAGGAAAACCCTAGACATCTACTATATGTAATTGTTCACAATCTAATGAAAGATTACGATTTTTCCCTTGGGAAAAAGAGGAAAACCCTAGATATCTTTCTATGAGGGGAGAAATTAAGTAGAGGAAAGCTTTCTACGAGGTCCTCTATGGCATTGAAGGAAAATAAATTTAACATGCAATGATCAAGAAAGATTTTCTAATAAAAATATACTTTTAGACGTGGAACAATAGAAAAACCCTAGCATACTTTCATTACATGAAAAACCATTAAAAATCTACAATTAAACTTACAATTTTTCCAAGAAATTGCCTTCTTTCAATCGCAAAATGACATCTCCAAGACACAAATTATTCTCCAATAGTAATAGCTCCATAAAAATCACATTTCCACAAGTATCAAGGCCAAAATCTACAAGTGATGATGACAAATAAGAATGGAGTGATCCTCCATTTATATGAGTTCTATCACTTCCAATAATCCATCTAAAGCCCTATAGCAATTTTGATTTTGAGTTAATATGGAGTAAATGGGTTACAAGCCAACTCAATAGCTCAATAAAACAAAATAAGCAACTAATTTCCATACATGTGACCCAAAAACACTATCCATGAATGATAAGGCTAATAAGGCTTCAAGAGTGCAAAATATGGGCTATATGCATCTTTAACCATCATGATCAACCATAAATTGAGGAAGAATCCTCAAATCAAGCCTCAAAACATCTCCATGTGTCCAAAAGCCAACTCTGGGTGCCCTGTTTCATCTCCATGGGTGCCATTAAGAGAACGTGGTGCAATCTCTCTTGCATTGGGGCTCCATGAGATAGTGCAAGCCCTCCCTAATCATCCTAGGGATCATCATCATCATCTGGACTTTGGATCAATCTATGCCCACCAAATAGTGTCAAGGATAGCCTGGGGGCATGCTAGGTTGATGACTACATCATCAAGAATCTCAAATGCTAAGAAAAGTGAGGTTAGCATTTCAACATCTGAGGGTGCACTACGGTGGAAATCAAATGCTAGGATTATTGGTTTTTGTAGCATCACATGGTGTTCTAGTCTTGACTTTGGTTAGAGAGGCTAAGAAACACTACAACTCCAAAACCTAGAAATCATTTTTGGAAAATCCACCTAGAAGCAACTCAATCAAGTTAATTAATCAATAATTAAATTTTTCCCAAGTCTAACTTCGGGAAAATGATTATTAACAACAATTAATTGAGAAAGGTGACATTTCTTTAGAAACTCACATGGATCAACTCAAAAATGATCTCAGTCATTGATAAGGACTTAATTGTGGATGTTGATGATCCAACGGGAGATTCTAAGAGGAGGTCCATGGGGTTGAGGAGAAACACACTTGAGGTCGAGTTCCTTGGAAAAGATCAAGGTGCCCAGATGTAGTTATTCAACAGAGAGAAGTTCGAGCTAGGGAGGGGACACAAAGACAGTGAGGGGCAAATACAGTGAATCCGAAGGAAGATTTCTAGTTTCGGAGAGGCAGTGAGAGGAGGACAAGTTATTTCTCTTGGAGGCTCTATAGAGACTGTGCGGTAGCCCCAATGAGGCAATTTGATTTCGTTGAGCTGGAGGTGGATTCAGTTTCCAAAGGTCGAGAAAATTTCCAAACGGCCAGGAGGATTGTTTCCAGAGCAGCAACAGGCAAAATGAATTGAGCAACAAAATATCCAGGTAGTGCAAGTTACAAGTTGCGTAGAAGCCTACGTAGGGGGCTTGGATAGCTGAGTTTGAGTTGTCAAATTGAGAAAGGATTGCTTGGAGAAGAGGTAAAATTCCCTTAGTGATTTTTCTAGTATTTCTCTCAAATGGTATTGCCATTTCGGCATCCATTTTATTATACTCAGAATTTCATTGTTGCATAATAATAAAACCCTTAGCTGTTGCACCAGTTTTCCCATGCAGGGTTTTTTTGGGGATAATTTTCCAAATATAACGGTGTAATATTTTGTGGTTGTGTATGCTTATATTTCTTAGTTTCTAAAATTTTATTCTCTGCAGTAGTTTTATGGTGAAAATTAGTTATGATTTTATTCCTTTTTTGTTGTAGCAAATAGACTACACTTATTTTTTAATCAGTTAGAAGAATAATTTCTAATCGCTGCAATAGTTAAAATTTTCACATGGTATTAGAGGAAAGTTAATTAGACTGGAAGATCAAAGGCAGAAGGAAGTAATTATCCAGATTTAGAGGGAGTCTGGTAGTTCGATCTCCTGTTCTGTGCAGTGCCTAGCCAGGCAATGCGAGTTGCTGGATAGGGTTTGATTTTCCAGTTGCAGGTGGCAAGAAGGGTTTGATTTCTCCAAGAGAAGTTCCAACAGGTAGTGGTGAAGCCTGGAAGAAGTTCCAGTGAAGAAGATCAACATTTTTGCAAAGTAGATTCTTGGTCTACGTGCAATTTTTTTTTGCAGTAGCAGAATCAACACCAAATGGAAAAGAAATTGCTCACATAGAGGGATTTTTCTCTTAGAGTTTCTTGTTCTAGGAAATTCGTGATTTCCAATTCCAAAGACAAAACCAGCTAGAAGAGTTATGCATTCCATAAGGGAGTGTGAATTACAAAACATGTAGCCATGCAAGAGAGGAGGAAATTCTTGTTTATATTCCATTTGTGAGTTTTGCAAAAATTGGCCTCAGTGGGGCTTAAAGATCAGGACAGATTGGATGGTGCACCCAAGTACATTATTTGGAAGGACAGGATGTCCTTCTTGCTAGATGAGTTTAGTCTTAAGACGTACGCAAAATGAGCCATTCCATACCTACAGATCCACAACAGCTGGACAACTATAATAAAGTGATGGCCAAGGTGAAGCGGTTGATCCTTGATGGAGTTCGGGATCATATAGTCTCACACTTATTGGCCAAGAATATAACCAAAGAAATGTGGGATGCTCTCAGAGCACTATACTAGAATCCTTCCAAGAATCAGAGGGTGTTTCTGAAGGAGAAGCTGAGAATTACTAGGATGCAGAAGGGATAAGGAGTTACCCCCTACCTCACCAGAATACAGGATGTTCGAAATGATCTAGCAGCCATAGGTGAGAAACCAAAGGACAGTTAGCTTGTGCATGTTGCTATCAACAGTCTCATCAAGGAGTGGGCTACTTTCGTCCAAGGCATCACTAGATGTGACACGCTACTAGGATGGGATTGATTAAGGGCATATTTGACATAGGAGGAAATGATACATGCTCTAGTTAGGAGTAATCTCAGTTGCAGCAGCAGCAGAGGGCCGAAGACCGTGAAGGAAGATAGATAAGATAAGATAAGATAATTTTATTAATGTCCAACGAATGACCACAAAGTAGGTCAAAGGGACTGTCGGTTACATAAGGGGTCGTGCCCAGTAGGAGAACCAAAAACAGTCTCCTCAGAAAGACAAATACTGAAAGAAAGATAGGAAATAAAAACAAGGCGGGTCGGGAAAAGAGAGGAGCGTATGGAGCTCCAATCCCGGCCACTTCGACTGAACTCTAGACTGCGTCGCATGATTACTGGTGAAGAAGACCCTGGGGACGCGAATGTGGGAGTCTGATTCTCCTAACATCCGAGGTCGAGAGAGGAGAACTGTGGGTAGTTCAGTAATGTTTGCTGGTTTGAAACGGTAGGCGCTGGTTGCCTCCCATTATGTTGTCTCCATGATCTAATGATCCTAGGCCGCCTCTCGGGGAGATGCCTGGTACGGTTCTGCTGCTGGGCCCTCGTAGGTAAGGGGCTTCTCCTCTTAACTGAACGAGGGTTTGTCGATATGTGTGAGCCAGCTTGATCGGTATTCTCACTGGTTGATCTCTTAACTCCTTCTGGCTGAGGGAAGTATGCTGAAGAAGGAGGTGATCTGGCGAGTAGTGTTGGGTCGGACGGGAGGCTGGAGGATATGTTCTCGATGCTTGAGAGTCTCCTGGATATAAAGTGCGACGCATCTCTGGTCCGTGTAGCTGAAGAAGCTGGAAAGGGTATGAGGCCCCCTGAATAGACAATGAAAGCGACCCCTGATCTCATAATATATCAGACACCCAAAAATGAAGTGCCATTCGTTTTCCACCTCCTTTGTATGGCATAGCCAGCAAGTCCTGTGAACTCTATCAATCTGGTGGTCTGTCTCTACCCGAAGCTTCTGTGATCCAACTCTGAACTGCCCGAGAGGGATCCGAAGAGCATGCATCCAATGCCGAAACGTGTACTGGGGGCGAGCTATAAGCCCGTCTCTGATACTCAAGAAGTGCTCTGCATAGAAAGCCATCTTTGGACGCAGCCCCCCCGAGGGGTCAATCCATGTGACCTAGATAAACTGCCTGTAGATGTCTTCCTTGATGATTTTATTTAGTTCCTGCTTGGGGGGGAGTCCGCTGGGGGCGTTCAAGGAGTACCGAAAGGGGGGCAGGTGATCTATATGGAGTCCCACTGCTTTGAGGAACTTTGAGACCCCTGTATACCAACACTTGGTTTTTCCTGGTTGTGTGCAATCGATGGCCTCCGAAGAGCAGTAGGCTAAGGGTATCTGTCGTGGCCTTTCAATGTGTCTGCGAAGCTCCGAACTCCGTGGAGAAAGGAGACTAGTCTGAAGGCTGTCTCAAGGCGGAAGGGTTGTGCTCCAAATTCGGCCAGTATAATTTGTTGTGGGATAGTACACTTGCAACGGATAATGCGTCGGAGAAGAAGGGTTTGGACTCTCTCGACTGCTGCCCAATCTGACTCAAGCAAGGAAGGGCCCCAAATTTCCGATCTGTACAGGACCGTGGGTCGGATCAAGGTGTCCATAAGGCTCAACTTTGATGAGATATCCTGGAAGTGGTTGCGGAAACATTGTCTCTCCAATATAGCTAGAGAGCCATACCCCTTATTGATCCGAGGTTGCAGAGCTGGCCGCATACTATACCGGGGGCCCGAAAACTGCACTCCCAAGTACGTGTAGCTATTGGTAATCTCCACTGTCTCTCCCTTGAAGAGGAACTGGAGATCCTGAGACTTCTTCATCCCGTTGAAGACTATTATCTTTGTCTTACTCAGGTTCACTGTCAATTTCCGGAGATAACAAAATAGTGCTAATGCATCCAGCTGCCTCTGGAGCCCTTCTGGTGATGAGGATAAGAGTGCAATGTCATCTGCAAAAAGTAAGATATAGATCAAAACCTGGTGAAGATAGCAAGCAACCGTCAGACTCCTGTATGTGTTCCCGCAGAAAAGCTTCGAGCTCATCAATATAAATCCCAAAAAGGGTGGGGGAGAGTGGGCACCCCTGCTTGACTCCAATCGTGCTTCGGATGAACTCAGATAGCCCCCCTACAGTGCGAAGACGGCCCAGGACAGACTCGTAAAGACGCATAACAACAGTCAGCCGGGAGTGTGAGGTATTGATGTCTTTGAGTCGCTGTAGAAGATCCTCTCTCGGGACTGAATCAAAGGCCTTCCGGAAGTCCACAAAGCAGCAATATACCTTCGAGGACCGGTGGCGTGCTTCCTCGATCACAGCACGGAGTGTAAAAATGTGGTCAATGGTCTGGTGATCTGGTCTGAAACCAGCTTGGCCTTTGGCCCTGAGATCTCTTTCTTCAGAATCTCCGGAAAGCTTTCTGTGGAGTATAGTGGCATAGAGTTTAGAGAATGTATGACCCACCATAATTGTCCTGTAGTTGTTGGGGTCCGAGGTATTCCCTGACTTATGGATGGGGTATATAATATGATGGGACCATATGGGGGGAACCCATCTCGGACTACATGGTTGAAGAGATCTGCCAGGTATCCAACTAAGGGTCGTAGGCCATGTTTGAAGAATTCGTCTTGAAATCCTTCTTCGTCCGCTGCTTTGCTGCTATTCATCGCCCAGATGGCTTCTCTGACATCTTTATCGGTGAACAGGTGGCAGGAGAGGGGAGGAGATGTGACCTGTATCTGGGACTGACCGGGAATGTCATAAAGGCGAGAGGTGTGAGAGAACATGGAGATTGGGTCGAGATCAGCGGGAGGAGGAGAACGCCGGGGGAGGATCTTGCCCCAGAATTGCTTGGGGGAATGGGTAAGGAGGGCGGAAAGCTCCCTTCTTTGTTGGGAGATGAACTGTCGTTTTTTGTGGGGAGAAAGCGACGGTAGTTCTTTTGGATGGTAGAGTATGAGGGAAGAGACTGACGGAAGGCTTGGCGAAGATCCTAGTGGAGGAGTTTACACTCTGTATCATACCATTTGTTCATAGGGGAAGTTCCTGTCTTGCAGGGGTTCGAGGTGGTCCGAAAGGAGTGGGGGAAGGATTGAATCGTCGACTCCCAGATTGCCGAGGAGAGACAGTGGTATTTATCCGAGACAGTCTCGAGACGGGAGAAGTCATTTGTGTCGGGGAGGATTTGATGGAGTAGGGAGGAGAAGGTGTCGGGGTCAACTTTCTCAAAGCAGAAGATGGTTCTACCCGGGGATCGAGGTGGGGGGTGGATTGGTCGGGGGGGATCAAACTGAAGAGAAAGTGCAAGCAGTGCATGGTCGGCTAGGGGGATGGGAGATACAGAGAGATTCCGAATAAAAGGGAGCAGTGTTCGGCCGGTTAATGCGTAATCCACCACACTAGCCCCTCCTCCATGAGGCCTACACGTGAAGAAGCGGGATTCTGGGAAGCGCGAAAGGCCATTCAAGATTATCAGCTCATGTGATTCGCCCAACTGCAAAAGATGTCTACCGTAGGCTGTAATGGGGCCCAGGGCGTCCTCTGAGATCCTCTGCAGGCCTGCTGAAACCAGGTCAACACCCCTAGTGCAGAACACATCCTCGGAACGATCATGGAGTGGGACCTGATGTTCCTTGGTACGTGAAGTCCCCCATGATGATGATTTCTCCATCAGTTTAGAATTTAGTGATGTCTGGGTATATATTGGTGAAGGGATCCCTTTCTACATCGTCGTGGATGGAAAACGAAGATGTGGTGGGGGGAAGTAACAAACTGCAATAAAGATATCTCTCATGGGTGGGACTCCATTTCTGATTCGGATCCACATGTACCTGGAGTACTCATCTGTACTTACCACTGTGACTCTATCTCTGAGCTCGTCTTTGACTAGGCACGTTACTCCCCCTGATCCTCTGACCCCCCCTGAGCTCCTTGTTTCCTGTCTACATACTGAATGCCATTGGTACCCCGTTACGTCTGGGAGAGGTCGAACTGGGCTCTCATGGGTCTTTGTTACGAGGAGAATATCTGCTGACTCAAGGGCGTCGTAGAGTAGCCCAGGTGAAGACCAAAAAGACCCATTTCCGTTCCAGCAGTGAATTGAAATCCCTGTTGTTCGACTCCCCCCCAGGCGGGCCCGTCATTTGGCACTCCCTGCTCGAGGTGTCCATCCTGGGGGGAAGGAGTCTCAAATGATCGCGTCAAGGTTCCTTATGACTTCCCATTTGCCCGCTTGTCTTGCTGCGGCCACTTGTTCCCTAGCCTGTTTAAGTTCAGCCCCCTGTGCCCGAGTGAGATCCTCATCTAGGAATATCCTATGTGGAAGATCAAAAAGCTTCCGTTTAGCTCAAAGAGCATGTAGACGATCAGTGGTATTATGGAAACGGATAAATAAGGTGGAATCCTGTCCTAGCCAAGCTCTGTCTAATCTGATATCAGATATGTCGAGGGTGTCTCTCAAGAAACCTGTGGCCACCTCCATCGGATCTGCTGAGGATAAAGGGAGAGGGAGACCTCTCACTTTAAGGTTTAGCTCTCTCGCTCTACGGGATCGTTCTTCCACGATTTTGGCCTGTACAACTTCCTCTACTGCTGTGATAGGAGAGGGTTTGTCTTTCCCCCGGACCACCTGTGCCCATGAGCTGATGTGTGTTTCTGTCTCCTGTCTGAGGGATGCCTGTTGGGATATAATCTCATCCTGCCTGTTCCTGATCTCCTGGATTTCTGCCTGCAAAGTTGTCTCTGTGCATAGCCAGACCGAGATGCTTTACAACCACATGCAGAAAGTGCCATTCCTGAAGATGAATTTGAAGAGTGCTCCAAATGGGGATGTTATGCTTCTTCATTGCTGCTTCCAAGGCTTCCATCTTCTTAAAGCATTTAGATTCCAAGTGGCCATCTCGATTACAAAAGTGGCAATTTCTATCAGTCTTCTTCCCTTTGTTTTTATTTGCCTTATCATTCTGGTGAAATGATTTTTCATTTTGAGGCTGAAATTGCTTAAGACCCTTGTTTGGTTTAGGACCATTCCTTTTAAGATATGACTTCTTAGGATTCTTTGAATTTGGTTGCTGCTGGGCGGTTAACCCTTTCTTAGAAGAGTTTCCAAGATTAAGAAGACCAAGGTGTAAGAGTTTTTCTTGTTCTCTTATTAAAGAATCACAAAAAGAATCAAAGGAAGGGGGCTTGTAGGTTTATCCTTGAGAAATGAAGGCTTCTCTTGTAGAACGGAAGGTGGAAACAAACACAGAGTAGGCTGGTCCCAACTTAGTAAGAATGGAATAGATAAGGTTATTATCTTCTTTCTTAACCTTAACACCTTCCAAGAGAAGTCTAAGGGTCTTGAACTTGGACAAAAAATCTTAAATGCAAGAAAAATTATTGGGGTCCAATGTAAGCAACTCCTTTTCAAGTTGATGGGCTCTAAGTTCATTTTTGATTCCAAAAACTTTAGTAATCTGCTTCATTTCTTCTTCAGGAGTATCAAGTTCTGCAATATGGAATCTAAGATCTGG
>APFE030221335.1:29325-42779 GCA_000404065.3 Pinus taeda
ATACCATGTAGGAAATTTACAGGGTAAGTTCCTCAGACAGAACACCAAAGGACACCGTCACAACCAGATCACAGATCAATACACCTAGTATTTTGATGTGGTAAAAACCCTCAAAGAGGGAAAACATCCACGGCCTGAGCCAAAGCGGCCACTTCAGGCAATTTATTAATAAAAGAATGAAAATTTACATAAGCTTCTCTCGTGAACGGTTAACCTACAAATGACCCTCCATGCGCTTTAAATAGAATTCATGGACCAATCGGGTGTTAAGCCACAGATCAAGTTTCGGTAATACCGAGGAGAGAATGAACCGTCGGATCACAACATATCGTGACTGTTAGATTGTAGGTTACAAATGTACATAGTAAAGAAACACACTTTACCTAACTCTAGACTAGACCAAGTTATACTTAACTATTCCTATGTGTCGGAATATCCTAACAGGCTTGGGGGGACACCAAAATTTTGGTTTTTACACGTCTACTGTCTATTACTTTCCTTGTTAAATGTCTTAGAATGTATGTGGTCCTACTAAAAGTTGAATCAATCCCTCGGATCCTTTCCCTAAACCAATATTGAAGGAAATAAAGGGCTCCATCAAGTAATAAAGGAGATCTACTACATGCCCAACGAGATAGGATGTCTTGAGCAATGTTCCACAAGGATTATTAATTTTCAATACCAAGTCTAATATGTTTTTCTTCAACATTTATTTTATAACCATAAATTATTTTGCTCAATAAGATTCTAAAAACTGCTAAAAAGAAATACATTATTATTTTAACTTCACACATAAATATGTAGTGGAAAAAACTTGAAAATTAGCAACAAGAAAAAGCAGATAAAACTACCCAACAAATTCTCCTTCACTTTATTAACTAAGGAAACTTAGGGCCTGATACATAAAAAATAGAGCACAATATGGAATCTGGATTTCGCCCCCCTTTGAATTTTGACCTCCAAAGAAATTTGACACACTAGAAAAATCTCAACCTTGGAAAACTTGACAACTCCACCTATAAATTGGCCTCCTTTTCTTCACTTGTACACAACCCCCTTGCGCACTAAGGAATTCAACCTTCCTCCTCTATGTGAAACTTTAGCTATAAAACATGGCATCTCACTGGTTTCAACCTTCCTCTCCTGAAATTACCTCATTGCACACCTTTCCAATCTCTCAGTATTTGAGTCTCTCACTCCTTGAGAAAATTGCTCTCTCAATAACAATGTGTCTTTCACCTCTTCCTTAGCCTTATTTTATAATTTCATTAAGCCAAATTCCTAACTCTAATCTCATAAGTGACGAATCGATAGGATTAAATCTTAAGCCTCACTTGAGATCAACAACAGAGATTAGATCTAAGTCACTTAAATAATTAAATTATTTATATTTAAAAACTTGGTTCAATAGTCAACATTAATTAATAAATTAATTAATGTATTTTTCCTAAGTGAAACTTAGGAAAGAAATCATAATAGTCACTTACTTCTCATGAGCAAGTACCTAAATAGGCAAGCTGGCATCTTTTGCATGTTTGACACCTAGCCTATACAAAAGCACACGTTTGAGCTGTAAACATCAACACTCCCTGCTAGCAAGGAAGATATTTTGCACCACCCCCAACTTATCTCTGTAGAAAATGAATTTCCCCTTCACAAGGGGCCTGGAGAGAATATCTGCAACTTGCTCATTTGTGGATAGCTTTAGCACTCCCCTCTAGACCCTGTCTCTAGTTAAGTTGTATTTGATCTCTGAATTTGGACCTGTCATGAAACAATGGATTCTTATGAAGCTTGATGCAACTTTGATTGTCACAATGAATCACCGTCACATTCAACTCAAGAACAAATAACCCTATGAGGATCTTGCGTAGCCAAGTGGCCTCACAACTCACCAAGCCCGCTACCATATACTCCAACTCCATTGAACTATGTTGAACTAAGTGCCACAGAAGAGTACTTCCAGTTAAACCACGAGATTGCTATTGACCCCAAATTGAAACAACACCCAAGGGTACTCTTCCTATTCGTTCCACTCCCAACCTAATTTGTCTATATAGCCTACTAATTGCACTCCACCACTCATAACATTCCTAAGTCCATACTCCAAAGTACCTCGAAGATAACTGATCACATGCTTCGTTGTCAACCAATGAACCCTTCTTGGCTCCATCATAAACCAACTCAATGTGTTCATAACAAAGCATATATCTGCCCTAGCATTGACCAATTACATCAAAGAACCTATCAGTTGCCTATACAATGTAGGATCCACCAATTTTAATTCAGAAGCATTCAACTTCCTCGAGCTGGTAATCCTTGTTGAAATATGTAACTAGGTTCGATCTTCATAATGACATATGTAATCATGATTTTATGTATTTAATGAAAAGAGAAAAAAAATTATTACTGTTATTCTTGAGTCATGGGTTTCATGCTCAAGGAAATTTATTTTTAGGTCAAGCACCCATCGAGTGCTTCTAAGGCTTGTTATGTAGTGTACAAGTCAATTGAGTCATTGTCATGTATTGAAAACCCATTTGAACATGTTACATTTTGTAGACAAAAATTTTATTTGAGTCAAAAGACCCTCAAGAGCTCGGCATGTTGCAAAGATCAAGTTGGCCTACTCAAGTGAGCAAGTCGGCCTACTCAAGTGAGAAAATCAGCCTAAAGGGTGCAATTCGACCTAGCAAAAAGCCTATATATAACAGAGTCTTTGACCTTGCTTTGGACATACACTCACCTCTCTCAAGTTCGATCAAGAAAGGGAAAGAAGTGTGAAGAAAGGATGGACAAAGAGAAGAAAAGAAAAGCGAGATTTATGGATTCGTTTTGGGCTGTTTCTCTCCACAAGTGGGAAGGAACTAAGGCATCTATTGCAAAAGTAAATGTTGAGTCGCAGAAGTCGCGTTAGGGCATCAAGAAGTACACCTTGCAAGTTGAGCTCTCTAGGAGACAGAATCACCTCAAGTGAGGAGGAAAGGAGAAGAATTTACCACAGGTGCAAGGGCTAGGGTTTTTGCAGAAGGATTTGCTGGGCAGGTCGAAGTTGTAGAAGGATTTGCTGGGCAGGTCGAACTTGCAGAAGGATTTGTTGGGCAAGTCAAAGTTGCAGAAGAATCTGCTGGGTAGGTCGAAGTGGCAAAAGAATTTGTTGCGCAAGTCAAAAAGGTATAGAAGAATCTGTTGGGAGGTCGAAGTTGCAGAAAAAACTGGATCAAAATTGCAAAAGTTGTTGGAAAGCAGGAAAGATTTGACTTGGTCTTGGAGGGCCTTGGTCAAGGATCATAGGTCTTGGGATTCGTCAATTGAAGGTCTATAAGAAGAGAATAATTATTGTGGGTTTTCGATGCAGCAGCATTCAGGCCTAGTCAGCAATGTGATAGTATGGTCACATGTTGTGACTAACAAGGGGTTGGAAGATAATAGTTTAATTAATTTTATTTGGTTAAATATATGAGTGTTTATTTATTGTTAAATATGAGGAAAGGGTATATGTGGCTAATTGATCCTCCCTATGTGGAGATCAGGCCAAACAGTTAGATTTATTTGGCTAGAATAGAATATGAGGAATTTTAAAAGCTTGATTTAGCGTTGGTTTAGAAAAGAGTGGGTTTGAAGAGACTTTTTAGGAGAGGTTGAGAGATTTTTGGTTCTAAACCAGAATTGGTTCATGAATCCATTTATTTGTATAAATTGTATCTTCTTGTATAATTCAGAGTTAGTGAGATAAGAGAGACAAGGAGGAAGAGGATTGAAAAGCATTGTAAGCCTATGGCAATGTAGGGGGAAAAGGCCATTAATTAGAAGAATCAGGCCAGAGGAGGACAAAGAACTTAGAAGTGTAGATATGTATTGATAATTGTATAGAGTAAATTGGTTTTGGTGTGTGAATCCGTGTGTTTGTGGGTCTTTGAGTTCTGTTGTATATTATATGGGCCAATAGTTAAATTTCCATTTGCAGACGTGTCAATTAACCACCAATCACTGTAGTATCAATGGGGGAGCTATTGATAAATTGAAGGATTGTTATAAATAAATGGTGTGTTTAGAAACCCGAGTTAGACAGAGTAATGTGTTTTAATACAGCAATCCACCCATAGCGAATGAAAGGAAGTTGAGAAAGGAGTCACAGAAATGATGTACAGGAACCGTCGGATCCCGCAGATCGATGGTTCAGATTAACCCAAGGCCAGAGTGGGGCTTATTATATCGCATCGGCAAATCGTTTTTATAAAGGGACAGTGCCTCTTAAATATGGCAACAAGCGATGTGCAATCAAATCACAACCATCGGATCAATTTCAGATCGATGGTTGAGATCTAATCGGCAATCACGTGTCGGCAAAGCAAAGGATAACAGAGAGTCGGGACAGTGAAGTGCCGACGACCGATAAGCGATATCGCCGATAGGCCAATCGGCGATCGGGGGTTGTGGTGATCGGCGGTCGGGGAAGCCGGAGTTCAAACCTATCAGAGGGGCGAGCAACTTAATTGCGGACCTGATCATATTTATATATGCGGATGAACAATATTTGAGTTCTGGCCTATTCGGTTATAGGCAGATTTCCTTGTATTTATGTGTAAAGTGGAGATCGGAAAAAATGCGATGAAGCATATGGAACAGCGGACCCAAAAGATATATACAAGCGGGTTTAAGGAGTTTGAGTTCCGAAACCTGAGTGTGGTTCAGTTTTCCAAGGTTTCCCCATGTATTTCTATATTGTGTGTTGCTGAGGGATCTAAGGCTTGAACACATATGTTAAAGCCCCGATAATGTAAAGAAAATCTGATACGTGTTTAACCCATGATTTTAAAGGTTTAGGCTATATGGGAACACTTCCAAAAAATTTATGTGGGTATAAGCACGGAATCCGGACCCGATTGTTGGATTGCCTTTAAACTAGGTTCTCTGCACCAGTTTTCCTCTCAAATGGAGAGGTTTTGGCCTTGGCTGATAGCCTATATTTTTTGTCCTCTTGTCTTATTATTCTTTATGTTTTGGTAGGTTATTTGATGAAGAGAAAACTAATAATAAACAAGTGAAAGAAGAAGTTAATCAAGTTAAGTAAAAATATATCACAAGCAGTGATCAAGAAAAGGAGAAATCATCTAATCTAGTTGCCTCTAGATTTCTCACCAATCCTGGGTGTTAACATAGGCCTACAATCCACCATCCTAAATTTCTTTGTGATTTAAACTACATACCTCCCTTATCCGAGGAAGATTTCACCTATTTATTGCCACACCTCCAACCCCAAAAAGTAGTGCATCATGTCAATGCTCGTCATCTCAAACTCTGCAACTAGGTCTCTCTTGCACATCTCTATGAGCTTATTTGGCCTTATAAGAAAGAGGTCGTCCACATAAAGTACCAGAATGAGTGGTTCATCACCAACTAGTATATAGTACAGGTTAGGATCCACCTCACTCTTGGTGAAGCCCATGTTTAGCAGATACCTAGGTGCCTACTTGAGACCATACAAAGCCTTCTTTAACATGTATACATGAGAATCTCTCCCATGCACCTCAAAACCATGTGGCTATTATACCTCCTCCTTAATCTCTATGTTAAGGAATGTTGTCTTCACGACCATTTGATGTATCATCCATCCCATCTTTGAGGCAATATACATAACAACATTGATAGAAGTGTATCTAGTGACTAGAGCGAATGTCTCCTCATAATACACTCCCTCCTAAGAAAACCCTCTCGTCACAAACCTAGCCTTATACTTTTTTATGTTGCCCTCTACAAGATGCTCTTATATATCCACCTTGAACTAACTATTGATTCCCCTCTGGCCTAGGCACAATATCCCACATAACATTCTTCGTGACGGAAGCATACTCTTCCACCATGGCATCCCTCCAAACCTGTTGACCTGCTACCTCCTCACAATTGTTAGGCTCAAACCCATGAGTGCCACATAACTAGGAAATTCTCCAAGTGATATGCTCTCCCTGAAAGTGCTCCTAGAAGCCTCCACATGCTCCTGACTATCCCTTAGTTTATGCTCAAACCATCTTAGCCTCCTCCTGACAAAAGTAGGAGCCTCCAAGCCCTTCCCCTGATTTGAAGTTTAAATCCTTGTTGTTGGTGTTGTTGGTCTCTCTGCAACCTTCAAAGCCTCTCATTCTTGATCATTTGCCACTAGTATGGTATCATGTGACTTCCTCAAGGCTCTATGCTCCTCAAATCTCACATCCCTGCTCACCACAGTCTTCCCCTATGATGGAATATCGAATATACACCTTGTATGCCTTGAGAATCTCACTGTACCCAACAAAATTGCGCTTTTGTCCTGAGGGATTCAACTTTGTTCTCTTCTCTTATGATACATGGATATACACCATAAACTCGAAAATGCAAAAATGTCCCACCTTCGGTTTCACTCTTGTAAACATCTCCTCAAGAGTCTTGTCCCCCAAGACCTTGTGAGGACTCCTACTATGAATGTAGATTGTTGTATTCCACACCTATGCCCACAAGAACATGGGTAGATCCCGATCATGCATCATGGCTTTAGCAGCCCTGACAATGGCCCTGTTTTTCCTCTAAGCTAACTTGTTCCACTGCAAGTTGTAAGGAATTGTCACTCTTTCTTGATGCCTACTACTTCCTTGCAAAATTCCTTGAACTCACTAGAAGTATACTCACCCATATTGTCTAATCTAAGGACCTTGACCTTCCTCCCAATATGGTTCTCCATGACAGCTTTAAACTCTCGAAACCTGTTGAAGACCAGGTACTCATGAAGTAGATCCTTGGTACTCATGAAGTAGATCCAAGTTCTCCTAGAATAATCATCAATAAAGGTAACATAACAGTTGTACCCATTCAAGGACCCCACTGACATAGGACCATACATGTCTGAATGCACTACATCCAACAACACTTTAAACTTATAATCACTGCTTGGGAAAGCAATCTTGGCATACTTGCCCAAAGCACACCCTTTACAAACACCCTATTGCTCCACGCTAAACTCAGGAAGACTAATGACAATCTCATGTAGTATACGTAAAGACTTATGAAGCAAATGTGCATCCTCCTATGCCACAACTCACACAAGTTGTCATTGTCATGAACCAAGACTTTCATTGGGAGACCTCTCAGTATATACATATTACCCTCTCCTCCCAATGACTCGTTTTGTACTCGAACTGGAAGATCTCATCCTGGAAATCACTTATGCATCTCAAAAAAGAAATTCATATCCCTTGTCCTCGATGGTTGAGACTACAAGAAGGTTCTTATATAGCCTGTAACATATTAAACATCTATAACCTCCATGGGTTCACTTGACTCTCGTTCAAACCAGTGTCGAAAAAATCGATATCTGCAAAAAAAGCGAGGGTCCAAAAAACATCTTCTCAAAAACATCTACCAAAAAATCGAAAAAAATCACTAAAGGAAATAATCGCAATTTTTTTTCGAGCTAAAAAATTGGCAATTTTTTCATCATTGGTTTAGACTTTATTGTTCCAACACCCTTTACTGCACACTTGGCATTGTTGCCAAACTCCACAATAAGATCTTGGCCATCCTCTCTTAGGCTAGCAAATAAATCCCACAATCCCATCATATGACAGTATGCTCCATTGTCCACAAACCATGCACCTTTTCCAATGGTGCCAAAAAGGCATGTCACCAACGAGAATTCTTTCTTAAGCCTATTAGCAACCTTGCTCACCTATGAGTCTACTAATGCAACAACTTGTGACTTCCCGTTGTGCTTCTTGTTCAAACATTGGCCTGCATAGTGGCCAAACTTGTGACAGGCAAAGTATTTCACTTTGCTCGTGTCCTTCTTTTATCCAATCTTGAGGTACTCTTTCCTCCTAGGTTCTTCACTTTCCCCTTGCTTTTTCTTGCTAGATTGGCAAGGGCAAGGCTCTCATCATCGCCCTTAAAGTGGCTCCCATATAAAGACTCCTATTGAATCTCCTCCTATATGAAGTCATCCCATAACTTCTCCCAACCAAGTAGGTGTTCATGTGCTATGACCCCTTTGACAAAGGTTTCTCAATGCTTGGAAAACCCAGTGAGGGTTGTCCTCACCAACTCTAGATCTAACACAACCTTCCCAATGGCAGCCAACTCATCTTGGACCTGTCTGATCCTTGTGAGATATGTAGCAATTGTATTTGACTTGGACATCTTGGTGTTTCTCAACTTCTCCAACACCATTTCCCTATTTTCATTGTCACTTTGATCTAACTTAGTCAAAACCTACTACATTTCCCTGGTAGGTTTCCCTCTGGAAACATAAGGGATCACATGATCCTTCACCCCATCCAAAAGGATTCTCTTGGCTTTCACATCCTCTCGATTATGGATGTTCAATGGCACGACATCGATAAGAAGGGTGAGTTCCTAATTTGCAAACTTCTAGATACCATTCTCCACCAACACCAATGCTACCCTCTCCTTCTAAGGATTGTAGTTGGATGCACCCTCCAGCTAGCGTTCCAACCATAACCCTATTGCAGCAATCCTTACAAACCTCCAAATCAAATACTCAAAACTCCCGAAAATATAACTACTAGAAAAATAATAATTTGCTACTGTAAAACTTTGTGCTAATTTAATCTTCCCCTGAGAGTTTCTAATGCTCTAACACCATGTTAACTTTCAATACCAAGTTTGATCTATTTTTCTTCAACAATTCTTTTATACCTAGAAATTATTTTGCTCAATAAAATTATGAAAGTTGTTGAAAATAAATCCATTGGCCTTTTAACTTCACCAATAAATTTGCAACAAATATAAATAGAAAAATCAGCCACAAGAGACAGTAGAGAAATTTTCCCAACAAATTCTCCTTCACTTTAGGGCCTTGACCCATAGAGAATACACAGAAAAATATCGCACAATATGGAACTTGTATTTTGACCCCCTTTGAATTTTGACCTTTAGAGAAATTCAACACACTAGAAAAATCTTGACCCAAGGAAACTCGGCTCCTTCACCTATAAAGCGGCCTCCTTTTCTTCACCTATATGGCCCCCTTGTGCACTAAGGAATTCAGCCTTCCCCCTCTGTGCAAACTCTTGGCCAGAATGTTAAATTTCCACGACCTTGGGTCTATGTTAGTCTTAAAATCACTGATGCTACCAAACCAAGAATCTCAACCATAAACTACTTTGCACAACGGAAATATAAAGCAGTAAATCACATATGCACAATATACACAGTTTTAAACAAAATTGTACAATATGTACAATCCCAATCATCATTATATTAAACAATATTGAATAATACAACAGTCTATGGTATACAAGATACAATGACAAACTTCGTTGCAACTTCTATGTTGTATCTCTTCATGTCAGTCCTTCGCTTTCGTACTGCTCACTAATAGTGCCTAAGTCCATCAATGCATCTACACATCGAGACTTCAAGAGCGTTGCCTCCTATCACTGTTGCAAGTCGTGTCTGCTACAATGAACATGAGCTCATCAAACTACTCTCTGGGTAGGCCTAATTCCCGAGCTCCAATCTGCCAATCTAGCAGTCACTTTCATCCATCAAAGTGTTGCACATAAGGTTGCAAAATCCTTCACCCAAACACACACCAACAACGTCTTTCTTGTCTACTGCTCTAAGGCTACTTTGGGTAGCCAACGCGCTACTCTCCAACAAGCTCTATGACACCCAATACTTCACTATTGAATCTATGCTCCTAGGAAGACAACTTCCCTCCCCGAAATGTCTTCCAATTGGCTCCAACGGGCTACAAGATAAACTGATCCAAAATTGGTCAACTCCTTTGACCCAATACACTTCTCCAAAACATTGTTCACCTTGTTGCATTGTTGCCACTGTATCACTGGTTAGGGCACATCACGCTGCCCTCAACCTCCACACATCTCAACAAGACAGCCTCCAAAGACTGTGGTTCACCAAGGGAATATGCCTCCACTCCTACGTCACCCTTGTCTGCTTGTTTTACCTTTAACGCAGCACTTATGTGGCCTCTAGCTGCTGGCAATGGCCTGTGGCCTAGCCCAACAACTAGTTGTAGTTGTGGCTCCCTTATACACCACCCAAACAGCCCTTAAACAACATTGTTTTCTCCTCCAAATTTGCAGCCTTCCTTGCCCAGCAATCCGCACCCAAGATAGCCTTCAACCAAGCCTCAAAGCAACCCATTGTAACCTACAACAACTCGACCTTTCCACAGAAATGCCACGCTACTCCTTAAACTCCTTCATGTTGTTCCTTTGGCCCTCTCTTACTACGACTTAGCCTCCTCTAACCTTCGGCCTTGCTGTCCTACAATAACACCGAAGAACAACACCAAATTAACACCCAAGCAGCCCTAGACTCCGACGTTGAAACTCTAGCCACCTGAAATCTCCCACGCTACACCTAGGGCTTCTCCACGTTGCCCTTTTTGTCTTCTTGCTTCACCGAAATTTTAGAGGATACTAGAAGATGTATTACTCACAAATGGATGCTTCAAATGACTCCAATCCGTCCTTAATTTATAGCCTTTACAGCCTCCAAAGAATCACATGAAGAGACATACATGTCTTTTGGATTTCACTTCAAGTCAGCCTACTTGAAAAATCCAATAATAATTATGTCGACTTCAAAAATTCATTTCTCTAACGACAATTCAGATTCGGACCATTTTCGATGTGTTGGAATTGTCTTTTTGAGCACTATCATCCTCATCCATCACATGTCGTGAATCCATCATGGTTTTGCCCCAAAACACGATGGGTGCCAAAAACCCATACTGGTTCCAAGCCCACAAGCTGCCCTTGTGGCGCTTTGTCCTCCAAACCCTGAACCCTCGAGCTTGGAGTACCTCCCAAGCTATACAAATCAACACTTCGTCTTAGTGAGAGAGGTACTTCCAAGACTATGAAGTATCTCGTCATCATCATCACTATTCGCAACACTTGCCCAACTCTTGGCGCTCACAATCACAACAATCCCTATACGGTGAACTACGCCCTCCTCGGAAGTGTCATTGTCGCTGTTGGAAGCAACTTGCTTCTTCTGCTTATCCTGTAATGTCTTCCACTCTTTCCATGATTCCTTCTTGGCAGTTGTAGGAGCACCCTTGCTCACCACTAACCATGCGCTCTTCTTGGGTTGCAAAGTCTCCCTCTGAATCTGCAAGCTCCCTCTCGAACTAGACTCCTTCTATGTCTTTGGAATCTGGACCTTCTCGGGAAAGTGTACCTTCTTCTCGAGAACCTGTGCCTTCTCCTCTGGAGCATGCACCTACACCTGCTTCTCTAGAACCTGCACCTGCTCCTCCTACTTCTTTCCATGATCCACAGGCTTGCCTATCTACCTATAGAGACCATGTTCTCTAACTCCGAGTACAATCCCATCGAACTTAGAGCCTCTAAGCCCGAGTCTTGCTTTCCCATCCTGGAACAAGACCTCAAAGACTTTCCTCTCGATCATCGAGACGGAAATCACGATATATCTGAGTCATGATACAAATAGTACATCCTGGACCCACATCATACATCCTGTCTCCATCCTGAATAGCACAACACTCGATCCTCGGATCTCCAACTGACTCTTGTCGCCCAACACCATGTGCAACTTTGAGTCCCATCCAGCTAGAGTCTCAAAAACCACCTGTGACCCTGTCATATGCTTCGTCACACCACTGTCCACGTACCATCCATCCTGAGTGATAGTACTCTGTGAGAAATGAGAAATCATAGCAAAGTCCTCCTCTTCCAATCTCTTGGAGAGATCATCCATCTTTGTTGAAGGAGCAACAGCGCAGGTTTGCTTTCCTTTATTTTTCTCATCATTTCCTTCTTCTTCATTGGACATCTCGACAAAAAATGACCCATCTCGCCACAGTTGAAACACTTGAATTTACTCAAGTCCTTCTTGTGCTTACCCCTCATTCGTGATGCAAATGCCACGTCATCATCTGAAGCTTTCTGCTTCGGCTGAAGATCCTCATCTCGCAACTCTTCCTGAATGAAGTCATCCCACAGCCTATCCCAGTCTACTACTTCTCCCTGGCAACGATTCCTTTGATGAAGGGCTTCCATTCATCAGTGAACCCTTTCAAGGCAATCCTTACCATATCTCCATCTGAGACAGTCACATCGATGGCAGTAAGCTCATCTTTGACCTGAGACAATCTCGTCAGATACGAGGCCACACTTTCACCCTTAAACATCTTGGTGGCCTTCAACTTGTCCTCTAATACCATTACCCGGTTCTCGTTCTTATTCTGGAACAAATTCTGAAGAGCCATCCACATCTCATGTGCGGTGTTCTTCCTGGACAAATGAGGTATTAGGGCATCCCTCACACCATCAAGGATGATCAATCTCGCCCTCGCATCCAAATCTTCCCATATTTCCAGCTCCTTAGGGTCAATTGGCTTCTTGATTTCTTTCCTAGCAAAATCCCAGATCCTGTTGACTTTCAAGATCAACTTGATCCTTTCCTTCCATGAATATAGTTGGACAACCCGTCCAATCTATCCTCATATCGAATACCTGCCTGCAACTTCGACATTGTAGCAAACCCTTCACTCACAATATGACCAACTCCCTCTCACGTTGTACTTCACTGCGCACAACTCTGATTTACTTACTTCCAAAGTAGCTCAGACACCCTTATTTACTTAGAGATAGATCAAATTTGTTAAACAGACATGGTTAGGGAGAACAAATAGGAAAGATAAAGCTTGCAATGCATTTTTATTAACAATCTGATATACATTTATAGTACATTTGGTGACCGTTGGGATTCACATCCCAAGGTCTCTTGGACTGCTTGTCCAATCGGCTTCCACGCTAACCCTTTAGGATTAGGTGTCCAACATTCCCCCCCTTAATCCGAAGGGTTATGTATGAGTCCAACAAAAGAGCTGTAATACAAAATGTGCAATAATGCATGGCAGCACTAGACTGAATGTGCTCTATGAAATGTTGGTAAAAAAGGGCAGTGGTTTAAGGATAGCCACCAACACTGGAACGCTTAGTGTAGTTCCTGGAACTCTTCCAAAACTGGCAAGAAGTTGTAAGTCTTCTGCTAGAGGAAGTGATCCTATTGTTTTAAAGAGGGAAACCTTCAACCGTAAAAGGGAGGCCTCACCCCACATAAAAGGTAAAACTTCAACCTGAAAAGGGAAGTCTCAACCTGTGATGGTTTAAGGATGACCAACAACTCTGGAATGCTTATGCAATTCCTGGAACTCTTCCAAAACTTGCAAGAAGCTGTAAGTCTTCTGCTAGAGGAAGTGTTCTCAATTTTGTCTCCGGAACTCTTCCAAAACTGGCAAGAAGTTATAAGTCTTCTGCTAGAGGAAGTGTCCCACATCGCCAACTGATGGCATGTTCAGGCATCTTTGTCTCTCGCTACAACTTTGAAACTGGTGTGGCAGGTTGTGGCTCAGGCTCGCTTGGTGTGACTTTGAAGCTTGTAGATGACCATCATTTCCCCCC